>JAQBSW010006961.1:2500-44443 GCA_029291075.1 Eudiplozoon nipponicum
AGGCCTAGAAAATTTATAAACGCTGATGCAGGCATAAGATTGTTTGTGAAATCTGGTTCAATCGATTCTCTGATTATTTTTTCATTCTACTACCATTGCATATCGAGACGATTTTACTTTTTTTCCGCGCTAAATTTGAATTAATTAGAGATTTGGACTAAGAGTGATCTAAAATGCTTTATAAGTTGCACGTAAATGGTTTCAAAGCCATATACAATTTTACGTATATTATTATAACTAAATCGGCAGAGACGTGGAACTTAACTAAAAAACCTGGATATTTATAGGATTTCCAATCAAGATTAGAAATATTCTACAATTCATAATCAAGTGAACAATCTATCATCAGATAATTCAAAGGCTAACGAATTGTAATCACAAACACTTCGATTTTATATTGCGATGCACTCCTAGAAAAGAAATAAATAGTAAATAATAAATATTGCTCAATTGCTATCAGATAGATGCATAAAAAACAAAATTTGCATTGGTTGAAGCTACAACCGTGATAAAGCTTAAAAACAATTATTAAAACTAATTTTGAAAACGATGGACTAAGGGTGGATGAAATAATTCTATATGCTGATAAATTTGTCGAATTGACCAGTTAGTTGATAATAATATAATTTATAACCATGTTCAATAATAACGCATTTTTTGTAAAACAAACAAATATTCGTTGGATAACTTGTATGGATATTTAATGTATTTAATCAATAAATTGAATGCGATCGCCGATTTCGAATAAGGCGTATGGAAACGCACAAGAACTCGCACACCAGTCCAAACCAGATCAATTTTTTCAGCGAACATACATAAACCAGAAAATATAATAAAAGGAATTGTTTATATGCAAAATTCGCTCAAAATGTATTTTCTGTAGAGTTAGAAAGCATTCTTAATATTTAGGTCACACACTAAATATGACATACCATAGAGGTTATTGGAAAATAAATTTTTTTGCAATTTCATTTATGATTATCTACGTCTACTAACGTTATCAAATAGCCTTATATTTATTACCAGGTGGTAAACATATTCTAAAAATTCTTTAAATAAATTTTGGGACATTGAAGTAAGCACCAATCCTATTGTATTTAACTAGTCGTAGAACAATATAGCAAAACTACCGTGAGCTATGTTGTTCAACGACTGGTTAAATACAATGGGATTTTTGCTTACTTGAAAATCGCAAACTTGATTTAAAGAATTTTTATCACCTCCCGCGCAATTAATGATTGTCTAATTGTATTAAACAAATATAGAAAATGATAAAAAAATAATTGTATCTACGCAGAGAAGGCTGTGCACCAAATGCTGGTAGGTAAAATTGAATGTTCAAAAGCGTGTATATGTGGGAGTATTCGATGGTAGATTCTAGCTAGGCACTCAGAGGGCACCTATCTTTAATGAGATTGGGTGGGCATGACGTTCAGTTCGAAATGCTTTTGCAAAATAATGATCATATTCAATTGAGAAATGGTTATAACTAAATCCAAATTTAGCAGTAGAAAAATCTCTATGCCTGCTAAAAAGAAGCATTATCGATGTGCAGAAATCGAAGGCTAAAAGAATCGCACTTGATAATAAAACCGAGTAAAACACATAAAATTGTGAATTTTAAAATATCAGTCGATAATATAATCCTACATTTATATTGAAAATTTCCCGCATAGATAAATTAGTATTCACTTAATTGAAGTGAAAACTATTTATTATACCTTTCACTATTTTTGATACGAGTATCATCATTTATGCATTAACAATTTTAAAGTTATGAATACTAATTTATAAATTATTCTTACTACTATTCTTAATAATAAGACATTTATTAATCATATTATCCTGACAAATATTATTATTTTTATATTAATAATACTACTACAATTTCTCTTAAAACTACTAAAACTTCTACTACTATTGTACCGTCCTATTATTCCACATTCTTCTACCAAATATATAGTGGTTAAAGGGCGTAATACCGGCTCCTACTGATGAGTCGCCAGTAAGCACGAAACGAATGTGCATGAGATTATACTTTCCGTTCATGCTGCCTTTGGTTTATCCTTCTGGTCACAACTGAACTAATTTGTTACTAGGTTCGCAAAACATAATACATACTTGCATATATATAAGCTCTTCGCAACAAACAGTATTTAACTGTTATACTACTATTATTATTACTACTCTTATTATTGTTTTTATTATGATTTTTATTCTTTTCAAGTTATTATTATTATTAATAATAATAATAATATTATTAATATTTCAGTTCTATTTATGCATCCATTGATTATTTTTATCTTGCAGCGATTTTCGCAGGATTTAGCCATAAAACTAGTGTCATTTCTTTTCCAATAATTATGCATAAATTACATTATTTTGTGGCCTTCATTACACTTGTATTTATGTTCAACTTCTAATTTAGCCATTTCATAATCTAGGTTGACGCAAAATAACATGCACTGATTTTGGTGGGCGTCAGTACTCGCTTTGGACCCCTAACTTACACTGGGCAAACAATTAAAGGAAAAATACAAAATTAACATGCTTAAAGGCATTCGTACCATTTTTTCACTTATATATATATATATATATATATATATATATACATATATATATATGTGTGTGTGTGTGTGTGTGTGGATGTTATCAATGTAAACTAAACATTGCACAAGGTAGCAAAGACAATGTATGGAGAAGACTAGTTCTTTCAAGGATTTGCTTCGACTGGGACTCGAACTGGAGCACATTTGCTTTCGAAGTCCTGCTCTTAATCATTCTGTCACCCGCGCTGCACACAACACACCATTTATAATTAAACAGCTGGCTTTATTTTTGTAATGGTTTCCGTCCGATGGTGGATATATGGAATCTCATTCTGCCTAAAGCTCTCACTAGCCACTCGCCATGTGTCAATAAAGGACAGAAACTTTACAGCAAGTGGCGCGACAGATGTGGCACAGTGAATGAGTCCAGGTCGTCTAAGAAAATATGCCTCGTTCGCGGCAAATTCTGTCAAGTTATTGACAAATTCTTAATAATCAATACGTGAAATAAATATTCAATAAAATTTTTCTATTGTTTCGAGTTTGTAATATTAATTGAAGGTAATTGTTTGGTTTATTTGATGCATTTGGGTTCACATTAACCAAACTCCAATTATGAGTAATTTACATAAAAACGCTAATGGACCAGTTTAAATAGGGTTTCGCTTGCTTTATTTTGTTGTTATGATTAAATTTCTGAGGCTACGAAAATGATACCAAACGATGAGAACATAAATGTTGTCAAAACAAAATTTCTTGTATAAAGAGTATATTCAAAAGTCCATAAAACACACGAAAATTCATCATGTGGGGCTTGCAACCCTATGTGTCAAGGTAACTCCTACGTAGTTTATATTCAAAGTTTGTACGAACTTCTTCTGTCTATTTAACTGACGATTTTAATTGTAGCATATGGCAGCCTCCGTTATTCACTTAGATGAACACTTTAAACTGCGCCTCATTTTGTGTGTGATTTTTATAAAGAAATGTGGTCAGCAATTGCGGAAATGTTCTCCCCTATGCCAGTTGGGCTAAGTCTAACATGTTCTTGATTTCGCTTCATTGGTAATCCGCTAGTCCACAAGAAGATGGCAGTTTAAAAAGGAAAATATATCGTAAACAAATATTGACAGGACAATACATCCATCAACACAACGCTGTTTCAATTTAACAAAGACGAAATTTGATATGTTATCTATCCGACGGAATGAAGAAAATCTGTACCCAGAAAAGTTCGTTGAAGAAAAGATGAACAAAAACGACAATAATTGACGAAAACTTTCTCAAAGCTGACGCACCATTCGAAATACTTACTCGAAGATTTAAAAAAACAGTGACGCCACAGATACATAGTGCACAATTAATGTTTTTATATACTACAAAGCACCTGCTATGTTTACATGTGAAGGATAAGCTGTCTACCATGGAACTTTCAAACATTCTTTATTTATACAAATGCTATAGCAACTCATTGCGCTACTTAAGCTGGACTAGCCATTTACTAAGAAGCTACCTCAAGAACATTTTAACCTCGCACAATTGGAAACGCGTAGAACATGTCCGCAATAACTGAACGCATAGTCTATAATAAATGACAAACCAAATAACGTGGATTTTCAAGTATACTTGAAAGCTAAAAAGGAAACAAAATTACGCACAGCTGGGGCTGTTGTATGCAAGTTAATGCAATATTTCTGTCGAATGTACAGAATTCACAAATTTCATTTGGCCTACTGTGAAATACGGAAATTATCACCAGCTGGGATACAATTTTAATATTTCCCCAATGTAATTGAAGTTTCCTGAAAGGATCTGTTATTCTCTATCTAAATTTCTCTTTCTTTCTCATTGTAAATACATACAATATACCGAAAATTAACGTCACATTTTATTATATTAAGTCAAGCATCATTAATTAATAGTGGTCCATAATATTTAATAAAATGTATTTTAAGATATTTATTTATTGGAATCAAGTCCGTATTGTCGAATATATATATTCCCTAATGTCTATTGCATTTAAGTAAAGAAATAGTATATTTTTAGGAAAACTACATTTAAAAATTAAGTGTATGAGTGTGTGTGGAAAAGGCCATTTTATTTTGTGAATACTCAAAGACATATTACATTCCTACGGTTATAAATGTTGAATTTCTATTTTAATGTTTGAATGCGAACTATAGAGCAAGTATAAAGACGGGCTCTGTGCAATCATGGCATGTTAATTCACTCTGTATGGCTGATAGTAGCGACAAATTATTTTCAGAACTTATTTACGACCACGTTTTCAGGTGAACCACACGTATGTTTCCGTGGTTCACTTGATCCGCACACACTGATGGCGTTAACACGATTTGTGTGTAAATTTATTGTGATCGAGTCATGGTGATGGAATTATAACTAATATACCGAAACGTAGACTTTTAAAGATGGTGCTGACCTCGATTGTCATTGAAAGGTACATGTCAGTATGATAACAGCAAAGCGAAGGAATCAAACACACAATGAAACTGAAAATGGAGCGGAAATGTCCTGCATATCGTATGTCAGCTTAACAGGATGAGACAAAAAATATCAGAACAATTATTATAATCAAGGTTGCGATCTTGATATAAGCACTTTATCCATTAATTACTTACATAAGTCATTATAAGCTAAGAATTGTATAGTGTAGAAAAGGCAATTCATCCAGTAGACCGGTTTCCTCCATATTGGGAACTCATCATGTACAGGCCTAAATTTGCTGCGGACAGGGTTAGAATCCGGGCACGTCTGCTTCGGAATCTGGTGCACTAACCACTGAGCCACCCTGCCGAGCACTACATTACACACAATTTGCAGTTATATACTGACTAATGTAACTTCGTTAGTCTATTTTTCCTTTCAGGTGGAGCTCAAAATGGCATTCATTTAGACCCAAAGTTCCAACTAACCATCCCCAATCTGTCATTACTGAACAGAAACCACACTACATGGGGAAGTGGTATTAAAATAAATATTTATATAATTAAACGAAAATTGGTTGTTCAGTAATGACAGATTGGGGATGGTTAGTTGGAACTTTGGGTCTAAATGGATGCCATATGAGCTTCACCTAAAAGGAAAAATAGACTAATCAAGCTATATTGGTTAGTATATAACTGAAAATTGTGTGCAGTGTAGCGTGTAGCACAGTGGCTCAGTGATTAGAGCACCAGATTCACAAGCAAACGTGCCGAAGTTCGAGCTCTGTACGCGGCAAATTATGGCCAATACATGATAAGTTACCAATAAGGACGAAAATGTTGTACTGGATGTATTACATTTTCTACACTATACAATTCTTAGCTAATACTGACAAATATAAGTAATTTACCTGATTATCGGGTTGCGATCCGATTTGTTTGCATCCGCTGTCTTTCTGGTTTTTGTTCCAAAATTTTCGATTTCCAGATACGGAAATCTTTTTCAATGGAAAGCTCATCACAATAAGTTGACAATCAATATGTCAAGTGGAAATATTAGTTTAAACTGCCACATTTATACTTGTTGTTAGATCTCTTATGCATAAAATGCTAGGAAAGTGTCTGTCAAATTTGTTTGTGTATATGTCTGCAAGCGTACGCCATTTCTGTTTGTATGTATTCTCGTTTGGTTTTGATTGAGGAGTAATCAACTATTGCACGTGTACACTCATCCCAGTGAAATGACAGCGATTTAGCAACATCTGACTAATCACTAGATAAGCGTATGCCACCTCTGTGTGTTTGTGTTTGTGTGTGTGAGTGTTTGCTTAAGACTGAGAAATAATCTGTTACATGTAATTAACGGCACGTGTAACAGAAATTCACATAAAACTAAAATGATAACTGTCATTTCCTAAATGCACACATCAGACCTATTTTTACACGTACTATCCTAAATGAAGTAATTACGAGTGGCATCCCGGAGAGAAGGGGGGAAATCTTTTTCAATGGAAAGCTCATCACAATAAGTTATATTCCGTGTCGCGCAACATGTTTCTTTTAAATATAAGTAATTATTGGGTCAGGTGCTTATATCAAGATCGCAACCTTGATTATAATAATTGTTATCACCGCCCGCACAACCAATTTTCATTCAAGTCTGTTTTGTAAGTTGAATTTTCATTTAATTGTAGGAATTGTACTATTGCTTTTAATTAATTGCGTATTGGCAAGTGAGAGTATGTGTGGATTAATTTTCATATAATAAATGTGCGCTGATATAGTCAATCTTCAATCGATGAATCGAATTTTTATCAAGATTTGTCTGGCTTTTCCAAGGTTTTCGGCAATGTCACGTTGATTTTGATTTGTTTAGTTCACTTCTGATAGCAAAGAAAGTTGCGCGAATTCCAGTTTTAATTTATATGTGCTGTTTTATGCGTTGTCCGAGTTTTCTTCTAAAAATTCATTACGTATATTAATCAATAAAATGAAGTTTGTAAAATACGTCAAAACGGTTGTTAATTTAGCTTAGTAAATAAAGTCTACGAAATTGAAATGTACAGCAATCCCATGTTACTTAACTTGTCACACATTATAGCTGGTTAATTTCATCAGAAAATTAATAGGTTTTCGGCAAATATTGCAAATTATTAACACCTGATCGACTAGTGTAATGACATCTGCACGAGAATCACCAAAACCATTAAACTTAAGATTACGAAATTTTAAATGATGATTCGTCCGCATCTTAATCATAGTTTAAGACGAAAAATAGTCTTCTTGTGAAAAAAATATTAACTTGGTTTCACTGCATATGCTTGCTACCAATATCATAGCATCAATCTGTTTTCCAGAGGCTGGGATTCATAACATTTCATAGGTCTGCTATATATATATATTTGTCGGTATAAACAGAACATTGCATAAACTATAGAACAAATTTCATACACTATTCCGGTATTTTCAATATTAGGAAATCATAATGCAGTTATCAAAATTGTCGCGGTCGGTATCTGAAAATTGGTTGAGTTTCAAAACTCGCACAAGTAAGATACAGGTTCGAATTTGGATAGCAAAATTCTGATGAATACACAAAGAATGTGAATTCGGTCTAGTCGATGTATTTCATTATCATCAAAATTTAGATTACACTGAGAATACACATATATATATATATATATATATATATATATATATATCAGTAAAAGTTAAACCTTGCTTATGATAAATAAGATAGTTAATTATGTAATACGGATTCGTCTTTATTAAGAACGTGCATGTACCTGCCAGAATTTGACGCAACTGAAGCTTGTAAATTCGCACATTTGCTGCTTAGTATTGCATTCATATCTTTGTGACACACCTACCGCAAACTATACGCAGTATTTAGTCATACATATATATATATATATATATATATATATATATATATAATCATAAAAATAAGCTTTGATTTTAATTGTAGCTTATCTGGCATCAGATTGACTTATAGTTGAAAATAGACAACCATAATCGAAATTTATAAAAGACACAATGATGTTTAGTGTAATGATTTTGAATTGCAGGTTTACGCAGTTTTTTTATATGTGTCTTCAGTAAAAACTAAACATTTCTTTAGTAAGCAAAAGCAATTCACCAAGCACACTGGTCTCGTACTTATTGCGAAGTATCTTTTGGTATTTGCCGTGACTGGGGCTTGATTCGGGATACATTTGCTTGTGATTCATGCACCCATACCAAAGCACCGCATTTGCTACATACATATATACATATATATATATATATATATATATATATATATATATATATATATATATATAGGTTATGCATGCGTGCATATAAAATTTCACAGACACGCAAACAATCTTTAAGCAACAGAACATATAAGTGCCAATTCTTAATCGTATTACTCAGACATCCGTTTATGGGAATTGAAGTGCAGAGATGTGAACTTTATGTTAAAGGTGTAGATGGTGCAGATCAAAGTTATTTATTTAAAAATTGTATTATTGGATAATATACGAAATCTAGATTTTATTTCATGTGTAAGCAAAGATTTTCAAGGCATTCTTGAAGTTAATCTATTGGTTGTTTGTGATTTTTTATGGAAATATAGAAAGATCTCATTGAAAATGTTAATTAAACAACAAATTAAAATATTTATATATAATTTTAGAAATTGGCTAAACTTCACGAAAAACTGATAATTAATCTCTGAGATATCTGATACAGAGCAAAGTATAGACCTTGAGCCGAAATATGATAGGTCTATTCAATAATTTGTTTTAAGCAGTCGTAACTATTTAGGTGGCATTGACCCTTGTAGAGAATTGTGAAAAAGCAATAAAATTGTTCGGAATATTTAGTTCAACTGCTATGCACCTTTTAATAATACGCGATAAACATATGGTAAATAAGTGGAATTTCGAAGTTTCCAATGCATTCCATAAAACTTTGTAAAAAAAGGTGATTAGGAATGTTAAGTGTTTTTTCAAAACACCATTGAGATATGACTCAATATCCAGAATCAGTCACTTTTGTAATAACGCATGAAGAGATTTCCCCATTTCGGTATTTAAGTGCAGTTTTGGAAAAACTATATGAAAAATATAGTGTAAGTACGTAATATTTCTTGAAATAATGTTGATTAGCAAAATGAACTTCGTAATTAATTCGCTTTAAATTTGATAAACACACTTTATTATCTACTTATTACGTTTTATAAATGTTGCTATATAATTCGAGCAAACATAGAAAGATGGTGGACAAGATTTATGCCGTTAATCTTTTAATTTGCTGTTCTTTTTGCAGCGAATTAAACGTGACGGTCGTGCTTGCATTCACTAGTGCTTTACTTTACCACAATTCACGATTAATTAACTTTATAATATGCATAATTGTCTGACTATATAAGACGATGCTCGCCATCGCACCTTCATTTTATGTTTTGTGCTACTTTTGATTTTGGAAACAATATATGAATGTTCATTTGTATATACTTAAGGACGAAAAGGACAAATAGACAAACGAAGTTACATTAGTCAACATATAACTGAAAAGTGTGTGTAGTGTAGTGCAAGGCAGGGTGGCTCAGTGGTTAGAGCAATAGATTCCGAAGCAGACGTGCCCGGGTTCGAGCCCGGCAATTCGAGGTCAACCGGCAATTCCAATTGGACTGCTACTGTCCGGTCCACTAATTCCTGGACAGCCACACGCACTCTGATGATGGTCTGAAATAACTCATCGATTCGGCTGAAAACGCCGGCATATTTCTTCTTGATTCCTCTTCGGCGCGGTCGCCATTGTTATGTCCACCTATGTTGGATGGTCCACGTACATGTATGTCGTCGCCTAATTCTGCAGTTAAATTATTCATTTGAGAAGTCAATCCCTGAATCAACGTTTCCAACCCATCAGAAGCCATATTAAATGTACCACACATGCTTTATTTTTACTCAATTATATATAGAATTTTTCTCGCACAACGAGCATCGATTTAATAAAACAAATTTACACATGTTAATTAATTTATGTTCACTTCGGCTCGAAGTCTGCTTTTATCATTAGGCTGACTGCTTCATTCTTATACGGGCGCTTCTGCGAGGAATTTCTGTTGAAATAATGTCTGCCCTAGATAAGACCCTTTGTTCATTATTTGTCTTAAAGGTGGCTATTGCCACACCCTGTCCGCGGCAAATTTAGGCCAGTACATGATGAGTTTCCAATAAGGACGAAACCGGTCTACTGGACGAATTGCCTTTTCTACACTATACAATTCTTAGTTTATACTGAAATATGTAAGCAATTAATGGGTCAGGTGTTTATATCAAAACCGCAACCTTAATTATTATAATTAATGTGTCTTGTTCATAAAAAATACTAATTGTGTGTTATTCCATAGACGTTATCTTATATATAACCTCATGATAAACCGATTATATTGTTACAATCGACAAATTATAGTTCAATGGAATTTATTTCGCAATATTTTGCTCGTTATATGAAAATAGTATATAAAAAACAGTATAATAAATAAAACATTTTTTTCAAAATTAATATTTTTCACTAATTATAATTTGTTAAATTTTATTTATCTTGCAAAATATCCGATAAAGGCCAACACAAATTTAATTATTTTGAACTAAAAAGTGAAATGGTAAGAAGTTTTCCGTCAACGAGATATCGAATCAGTCGAGAGTAATGATTTATCATTTAGCCAAAGTTGCGTATTTTTTGGGTATGTTATTTGTTTACGCCTGTCATTCTAACAACAAAAAAGCGCACACAATATTGGCCAGCAAAATTTTAGAATACAATAACAATGATTTGTTGCCGTACTTAAGTCATCTATTTCGGCTGAATGTATATTAGAAAATCGATATAATTGCGAACTAGCGAGGTTTTCCAGTTTATTCTTTATTAATATAATATTTAAGCATATATAAAACGCTTTTTCCAGCTGACACACGTCTGGTTCATCATATCTAATTTAGTTTACAAAGCAAAATCTGTAAGGAAATTCTTGTTAGATTAAAAAGAAAATTTCGTGAAATTACTGAAAAGTGCATGTTCAGTGATTGGTTACAAATTTTAAACGAAGTATTAAAGGTCAACCTTGTTCATTCTCGTCATCAAATTGTTAAGCAATCAATGATTGCGCGAGAAATGATAAGAATCAATTCATTCAAGTTTGCAGGGTTGATTCAAGTCCCAACCCTGTTTTATGTAACCAGAAGCACAGTATAGCAAAGTGAACGTGTAAGGCAATTACCTATGCGATGCGTCCTTATATAATAATTCTAAGAACATGACGGCTATCTGAAGAACGACTATCTTATGCAAATTTTGGTTTGATTATCTTCATTTATCTTTCCATTATAACATGATGATGATCGTGGAATCTTGAGACGCGACAGTTTTACGATATTCTGCGACTGGTGAAATAAAACGAGATTGACACTTATGTTAATTCCACAAACGTCCTTCAACTAATCTTTTAAATTTAAATTAATTCCAAAGCATAGTTTGACGCTTTGCGTATCATCTTAGTAAGGTTTATTTACACAAATCCGTTTTGTTTTATTTACGTTTATTAATGGTATATTGGTCTATAAGCATGTGAACTATGGAGAATATAGAAAATTTAATTGGGGCCGTTAATTTGATGTCCAATAAAAATTTAAACTTTTTGCCATCCAACTACACATTTATACGACTTCTGTGAAATAATCCACGTTTATTTACCGTGAAAGTATTGAACGTAAACGAAAAGTTTTACTTGTCTAATCTTGAAATCATTCTCCTAAATTTGGATACGCCTAGTGTTGTTTTTAAAATAAGTTTTCAAAAGCATGCAGGTATTTAACTAAGTCGCAATCCAATGAGCGCTTTTCTAATCAACACAACCGACAAGGTTAGTTAAAATAATAATATTACACATTTCCAAACGAGGTATTAGGTGAAATTCCTCTTCAAGATTTCTCAAAACTTATTGGTTTTATTATCTTGTTCCTCAGGTTTAAACATTATTTTCTTTAAAACCCGGACGTTTGCTTACTGCAAATATCAAATGGTTCAATGTATATGTCTATTAATGTGTATCTTAACGATTTCATCCAAAAGAAATGACGCGTCATGTCAATAGAGAAAAGTGAACTACATAAAGCAAATTAAATTGGATTTCAGCTACCTATAACCATGTAGATAATATTCTGAATTAATATATACCTTTAATTACCTTCTTCTTGTGTTGCGACACGAGGTGTTTGCATTCACTGTCTACATGATTATTCCAGATATTTTGAATTCTTGTTGCTGAAGTCTTTTGTAATTGAAAGCCCATCACACAAACAATTTGAAAATCAATATGTCAGGCGGAAAAATTAGTTTAAACTGCCCTATTTATACTTATTGTTATATCTCTTAAGCATGAGTGTGTACTCTCATCGAAATGAAATTACCCTGATTTAGTAATAAATACAGACGTCACACTGGATAAGCGTATGTCATGTCTGTGTGTATGTGTTCTTGATTGTTTTGGATTGAGAAATCAATTACTGAACGTGTAGACTCATTTCAATAAAATTACAGAGATTTGGCGTTTGCTTAAGACTAATATATACCCGTCAAAATCCTTATGAGATGTTATTTCTTTCAGCGTATGATTTTAGAGTGTCCCTCGAAGAGTAAAATAATTTCGTTAATGTTTAAGCAAAGAGATAACGAATTTTTAGGAATAAAACTCAATTTTTAATAGATTTTTTAAAGTATCTGCTTTATGTTCAAACAGTTATTGTGATTTTAACCGGAGAGCATACCGATACTTATTTTTGCCTTCAAAATATTTTTGAGATTATTTATCTTCGTACATTTATACAAATTTGGTATATTTTGCTTTTGGCGTCTAACAAAGAGATTTGTATCCCTTTGAAATATAACTACAGATAAAGAGTATATTTGAGAATAAAATAAAGAAGCTAGCAGATTTGAAAAAATATTTTGAGAACCACTTAATCGCAAATCTTTGAAGCTTAACTGATTTTTGACCTACGGTATTCAAATATAATATATCAGACAACAAATTTAATGCATAATGTTTATCGGTCTCTTGCTTAATCATAGGGACAAAAATGGTAAAATTTTCCGTTCAACTTTTTTCCGAACAAGACTAAGGATTTCAGCGGTATAAATTTATTGATGTATCGGATCAGCGATTTGCTTTCAGCTTCTTGGCACCGCTCCATATTGACAGATTGGGTGTGGCTATTTGGAACTTTAGGTCTAACGATATGTTTTATAGACTCCATATAAAGGAAATGCTAAGCAAGAAGCATTAGTTAGTACATAACTGTAACATGAGTGTAGCTTGCGGCAGGGCAGCTCGGTGATTTTGAGCCCAGATTCCATATCAAACGTGTCCAGATTCCAGCTCTGTCCGCGGAAAAGTGTGGACAGTTCTTGAAGTGTCCCCAATATGGACGAAACTGGCTTACTAGATCAATTTCCTTTTTTACATTATATGATGCCAAGTTTATACTGAAAAATAATCTATATTATAGAATTGGTGTTTATATCAAGCAAGCAACCTTGGATTAAATAATTGTGTTCAATGCTGGTTAATTTTCGTCTAATTAAATAAAATACAAAAAATGTAATCGAAAATATTTTTTTAGTATGACAATATATATATATATATATATATATATATATATATATATATACAGATGAAAAGTTCCAAACAATGACGCAACCGGCCTACTGAAATAATGGTCTTTACTGCCTGAGTCAGCGCTTGGCATATGCTGAGAAATGTGATTGATCAAAATCACGCCACAAATCTTAATTAAATATATATATAGATGTTTAAAATAATATCCATTGTGTAACTCAGTAATAAATCATTCATTATTTATTGGAAGATTACCCCATTGAATGGTTGACGGTAAATTTATTTTTGAATATTTTTAGCAAGATCTTGTCAAAAATATTTCGCATGCGCATATCTGCACAAAATTCGTGTTATATATATATATATATATATATATATATATATAAATTTACTAACATTATAATCATATATCAAATAACTTGTTCTGTTCAATTCTTTGCTATAAGATCAATATCGTGCTTACCTAGCATATAACCTATGATAAAAAATCCAGAATAATGAATATGGTAAATTTGGTATATAGATGTGTTATTCTCGAGCGACAGACTAAGATTTTTCTGATTCCACAGCAAAATGTCTGCCACACAGAAGACTTACAAAAGTATATTGTTTTGCTTCTGCTGCCAATTTGACATAAATGTAGGTCAGATTCAAGTACCACGTGTACTTAACCAAAATGCAGTTGTTCTTCAATATTGGGCGCATTAAGATACATTCATAATACGATTTATTTTCAATTGACTAGTTGATTCGAGTACAAATGCCACTCTTTTCCACAATTGCAGCATATTATTCACTGATTATATTCAATATGCCAAAAATTGGGTTTTTAAACGCTGAATATGTTTATGTCTACTTGTTTTATTAACTTATATTAACTATTTTTATGTTATACCTTTTCCTGTGTGTTTCGATTTAACTTTCATTATGAATAAAAAGGCCGTGTTACGCATTCTTATCTGTGTGCTGTGTAGACAAATAAACAAATTAAAATTTGAATGTATTTTGGGAAAATTTCAAGACTGGTGTAATGTGGAGTAGTTTATACAAATACAGCTGAAGCAAGATTTATATTAAACTATATTTGTGCTGAATAAAGTAGATGATTTAGGTATGCACAGAAGTTGAAAATAAATATTACAACTTGAGAAATTATAATCAAGGAAGAAATTTTGCCGATTCTATCGTGCTTACGTTTAATTTCATATGGTTCAAGAATAACAAATAATTTTGTGATTTACCGTTTTTATAATAATTTATAAGTAAGAATTCAATACCATCTATTATTTAAAATGATCAGAAAATGGTGTTTTTGTCACAAATAATTTAACATGCTCCCAAAATACACGTCAAATATGAAGGTTTTTTGCGAAAATTTCAAGACTGGTAAAATGTAGAACGATTTCTAAAAATAATGCTGAAACTAAATAGAAATTAAACTATATGTATGCTTAAATGGCGAAAAGGTTTGAGATCTGCACAGAAGTTGAAATGATATATTAAAATTCAAGAAAAAATAATCAAGGGAGAAATATTTACCAAGTCTATCTTGATAACGCTTAATGTAATATGGTTCAAGAATAGTAAATAACTTTAGACTTTACCGTTTTTATAATAATTTTGAAGTAAGATGTACGTCTTAAAATATAGCGCAATACCATCTTTTATTTAAAATAATCACAAGCTAGTTTTGTCGTCAGGAATAGTTTAACTTACACTCAATCTAAAATGAAAGTTCATTATGTAGAGCGACAATGTAATTGTATCATTAAATAAGAAATTACTGGCATTCAGTCAGGAAATTTCTAATATATAGCCTCCGCGATCCCAGACCCCAGTTCAGTCAAAGAAGTTGCCTGGCGAGAAGAATTTTCAGGTGTCTTTTTCATAGAATGTTGCATCCAGTAAAAATTACCCTCATGGATGCAGAATATGATTTAACGCCCAGAATAAACCGGTCAACTTGGCAAAATTTGCCTTATGGAATGCATCGTGAGGCTTAGCGGACGAGATAAGAGCTAAACCAATATTATTACATTTAGATATGCACCGCTGAATTAATTAATTAGTGCGTGGCAAATTTTTGATTATTAATAAAAAAACTGCACAATATTTAATTGATATAAAATTTGGTGTTTTATTCGAAGTAAAAAATTTATTCAAATATTACTTTTAGGAATTACCGTTGTCGGATTTAACAAAGGTATATTGTGTGCACATGCGTTTTGTTTTAATGGCGACTCCTCGGTAGAAATAGTTTCTTTTGCATCTTCAACCCTGCAGTTCAAATTATGATAAAACTTATCATTTTCTTCTGTGAGCATCCATACCATAAGGAAACCATTTTTGTTTTAGGACGATTGCACGATTTAACACAATCTGTTCTCGTCCTATCTTAAACAAATATTTATGAAACTGATTCCGTTGATGTTAGTTGAATTGTTTTTATCTGGGTTTGATAGATGTTTTATGCACACCATGAAAGTAATAATTGGTGGTAATACACACAATATATTCACTAATGGGACTATTGGTCTAAATAATTATTAGGCCATTTATAGAAACTTAAAGCCATACGTTCTCCAAATGAATGGAATCTCATTTTCTTCCATGAATCATTAAACAAAAACAATGAAGTTAGTTGACAATTTTTATCCCATCACTTGTGGATGTTTCCTTTCAATCGCAGCTTGTTAGGAAACGTTGATAGCGCTGTTGCAGCAATGACTGATGAGGTCGCCTAAACATTCTACTCTTTAAACCACTGATGCAAATCTGTTGAATGACTGCAACCCCTTAACAGGTATGTATTAGGTGTTGCGAATCTTGTAACAAATTCGTTCAGTTGTAATCGGAAGGATAAACGAAAGACAGCATGAACGGAAATTATAATATCATGCACTTACTTCACCCAAAAATATATGAGTTAAAGGGCGTAATACCGGCTCCTACTGATTAGTCGCCAGTAAGCACGAAACGAATGTGCGTGAGATTATACTTTCCGTTCATGCTGCCTTTGGTTTATCCTTCGTGGTCACAACTGAACTAATTGTTACTAGGTTTATATAGTGTGAGTTAGCGTTGAAGTCGCATTGTCGTAGACTTTATATGATGTTAGCTTCACTATTGCAGGTTTACACATTCGTCTAGGAGATTGTACCGTCCTATTATTCCACATTCTTCGACCAAACATATAGTGGTTAAAGGGCGTAATACCGGCTCCTACTGATGAGTCGCCAGTAAGCACGAAACGAATGTGCATGAGATTATACTTTCCGTTCATGCTGCCTTTGGTTTATCCTTCTGGTCACAACTGAACTAATTTGTTACTAGGTTCGCAACACCTAATGCATACTTGTATATATATATATATATATATATATATATATATATATATATATATATATATATATATATATATCAGTTTTCCGCAACAACCTGTATTTAACTTAACAGGTAGACTGACACTTAGATTTGACCGGTAAACAGCAGGGCATAACCGAGCATAGGTTGCGCGTGCGGTGATAAAAATTAATTAAATCAAAGTTGTGATCTTTTGTTAATCAACACTTGAACCATTAGGTGCATACACTAGTCAGTATAAACAAAGTATTGCATGATGTGGAAAAGGCAATTAATCCAGTAGACAGGTTTCGTCGTAATTGGGAAATCATCACGTAGTGTCCAGATTTTGCCGCGGACAGGGCTCAATCCTGGGCACGTCTGCTTTGGAACAGCAAGGTTTGCGATAATCTGCAGGAAGCACGTGTAAAATGTGTAATTGTTGTTGACGACTTTGTTGGTAATGTTCTAAAGTATTTCGATTTGCGAGAAACTTCCACACAGCAAAGCTCGTTTTCCGCCCATTTGGTTTTCATGTGCATACGGTGTTGAAAATTTAAGACACCTGCTCACATTAAACGTGAATGCATAAATGTGCACCAAGTATTGTCTGCACAGTAGCAAACGCTTGCAATACAAAATATTGTGTTTGCAAATCTCTTCGAATATGATGCACAATTTATGATTCATTCATATGGAAGCATATGAGTGGAACGCAGAGTTGGCAAACGAAGAGAAAAGAAAAAATATGGTACAATAAAATAAAATTACTGGAAGAGAGAAATCTTAAAATATATAAATATAAATATAAATAGATAGAGACGAAGGATGCCTAAAAATAGAATGGTAGGCAGAGACGGAGAGAACAAGATAGAGAGCATAAGCGAAAGAATGACTGATAGGTTGAGAAACATAATGGCAACAAGGGATTAAGAAATGGTGAGAGCGAATGGCGGAGAAATGGAGAAAATATGGCAGAGGAAGACAAATGGAGAGTGGAGTTGATAAGGTACAGAGAAGAGCAGCAAAAGAGAAACGTTGGTTATTTGTACTTAAATGGACCAAAAGGTTTTCCAGGTGATTTTCCGTTAAATAACAGTCTTAAGTAAAAGATATGAAATATTGCGAACTTCCGCACATTTGGAGGACATTGTAGGGTGGTCTAGAATTAACAAATGTAGACGAAAAATAAACTAAAGAACATAAAATACAATTTCAAGCAGTAGTAGTTCATGATGCAAATTGTTTTAAACATTTCTTAAAAATATAGTTGCCTTTACATTTTTTTCTATCATGTTCTCATGATTAAACGAACATTGGTTGCGCGGGTGGTGATAACAATTATTATAATCAAGGTTGCGGTCTTGATATAAACACCTGACCCATTAATTACTTACATATGTCAGTATAAACTAAGAATTGTATAGTGTAGAAAAGGCAATTCATCCAGTAGACCGGCTTCTTACTTATTGGGAACTCATCAAGTACTGGCCAGAATTTGCCGCGGACAGGATACGAACCTGGGCACGTCTGCTTCGGAATCTGGTGCTCTTACCACTGAGCTATCCTGCCGCACACTACACTACACACAATTTTCAGTTATATACTAACTAATGTAACTTGGTTTGTCAATTTTTCCTTTAGGTGGAGCTCATATGGCATCCATTTAGACCCAAAGTTCCAACTAACCATGCCCAATCTGTCATTACTGAACAGACACCACATTACATGGGGAAGTGGTATTGAAATGAACATTTATATAATTAAACGAACATTGGTTGCGCGGGTGGTGATAACAATTATTATAATCAAGGTTGCGGTCTTGATATAAACACCTGACCCATTAATTACTTACATATGTCAGTATAAACTAAGAATTGTATAGTGTAGAAAAGGCAATTCATCCAGTAGACCGGTTTCGTCCTTATTGGGAACTAATCAAGTACTGGCCAGAATTTGCCGCGGACAGGATACGAACCTGGGCACGTCTGCTTCGGAATCTGGTGCTCTAACCACTGACATATGTAAGTAATTAATGGGTCAGGTGTTTATATGAAGACCGCAACCTTGATTATAATAATTGTTATCACCACCAACGCAACCAATGTTCGTTTAATTATATAAATGTTCATTTCAATACCATTTCCCCATGTAATGTGGTGTCTGTTCAGTAATGACAGAATGGGCATGGTCAGTTGGAACTTTGGGTCTAAATGGATGCCATATGAGCTCCACCTAAAGGACAAATTGACTAACCAAGTTACATTAGTTAGTATATAACTGAAAATTGTGTGTAGTGTGAGTGTGCGGCAGGATAGCTCAGTGGTTAGAGCACCAGATTCCGAAGCAGACGTACCCAGGTTCGTATCCTGTCCGCGGCAAATTCTGGCCAGTACTTGATGAGTTCCCAATAAGGACGAAACCGGTCTACTGGATGAATTGTCTTTCTACACTATACAATTCTTAGTTTATACTGACATATGTAAGTAATTAATGGGTCAGGTGTTTATATCAAGACCGCAACCTTGATTATAATAAATGTTCTCATGATGACAAAATTTGTTCGAAAAACGACGATGTTCGACGTCTTTAACTTGACTGACATAAATATCACGTATATGCATATACTTTAATTATATATATATATGCATATATATTAATATATATATATATATATATATATATATAATTAGGAAGAGAAAACATATTAAATAACAAAGCGGATAATGCCCGGCTTATTTCAATAAAAATCAACATCAATTTATAAAATGTCATTTGCATACATCCTGGGCTATCATTCGGTTAACAGGGCGACAATTTGTCTGATTTTCCATTTACCTTTTGTTGCTTGTTGGCGGTTGAATGCGAGTTGATTTGTGAGCGCCCTTGCGTGTATGTGTGATTCTTTTTGTATTACTGGCCGAGGTTCGAGATCTGCATATTCTTGCATTGATGGATTAAAATTTGCTCATTTATTTTGCTTTCCACGCTGTTACGTGTACGCAAGTTTTTTTCTCTCCGGATGCAATCTTTCGTTTCGCCTTGTCCTTCAGCTTCATTGTGCCATAATACTTTAATGGTAAAAACCAGAATTAATATTTTTGGTCTAGAAATGAACAGGGACGATCAGAAAGGCGTTAGTTCTTGTATCTGTCGTTCATTTTTCTATATTTTGTGACTTCTTCAAGTATTGATGTCCGCTTATTTCAATCATGTATATTTGATTATATACATATATATATATATATATATATATATATATATATATATATATATATGACTAAAGGACGTGATCCGCATAATACAGTCAATGTATTTAACATATCAAAGTATTTTAAAAGATTATTACGACCTCGCATTTGAAGCAGATTCAAAATTGCAAAATTAATTGTATTGATTGACTTCTTTATTGAATGCATAATACACAAAATTACTTGTATTAAATTATCACTTTATTGAACGCAGGAAGGTTTCTAACGGAGCGGATTTAGTACAAATTAACGAATCACCTACTGTAGAAGTAAATTCTTATTATTTTTCAAAAATTGAATACATTTAGGCAGATCGACTGAAGAATATACATTACTAATAGACATACGCGATACCCCGATATTTTAAAAATATATATTTTCAGTTTTAGGTTTTTTAGTTACCATGATATCAATATTAAGGAATCAAAGCTTAGTATATTTAAGATGATGGACAATTAAAATTACCTGCATGGTTTTGCCACATGTTCGCACCATTTCGTTGTACTTTTAGAAAATAATATAAAATTGAACGGAAGCTCGACATATTCGAGAAATTCGTCGGCTTATATTACGTTCATCATTGAGTCTTCTGCGTCAAATTACGATTCTTTAAACCATGTCACAAAGATTTTGACTTTTCGTGTTTAAATAACGTGACAGGTTGTGTAATTGACAATCAGTATTGCAAAAGAAGACAACAGAACAACGTTTGGCTTAAAAACTTTACATATGCACGCAAATAATATTTCTTCTTACTGAATGCTATGGAATATCGTTTGTCCATGCAAACTGCCAATATTCCCGCGTAAATAAATTTTCCGCCAATTGCTGACATTCTTTCCAAAAAAACCATAAACATTAAGAAAAATAAATTTAGATTATGCTGTCATATTAAAAGACCTGACATTTCATTTACGATATATCGTAAAACATTTATTAAAAGTTATTTTTTGTTACCGAGAGCTTATGCATATACATATATATATATATATATATATATATATATATATATATATATATATATATAATAATATATATATTTAATTATGTATATATATAAAATTTTGTATAGGGTATTGCGTAGCTAGTAAAAAGTTAATTCACAGGGAAAAGAAAGGATCGTAAAAAATCATATACGTAGTCTATTAAAGCAGTAATGAAGTTAAATTCATATAGTCTTCGAGAATGCGACTTTAAAGCAAACTCATTATTTACTGAGCCTGTAAAATTTACAAAAGCAATAATTTTCCAAATGCCAAGTCTACACATGGTATCAACACAAAGGATTTCAGGGCAGGCCAAATTTCACTAAACTTGAGAATGAAACCTAAATCTGAATACCTGGAACTCCAGCAAATCCATAAACTCTGGCCTAGATCGACATCACTTATCGCATTTCGCGGTAATCATGGCATCTATCAATTAAATGTATAACAAATATGTGATTTTCAGGACATGTAACTAATTTATTTGCGATTGCACATTATCTATTGTGCACCTAGTACCAAATTAGTTCAAATATTACCAGGAAGGTACACCAAAATAAGCATGAACTCAAGGTATAATTTCAAGTAAAGATGCTTTTCCTCCTAACTGCCGACTCATCAGTAGGATCCGGTATTACGCCCTATAACCACTATATAATTTGTCAAGAAGTTTTGGATTGTTAAACAGTACAACTTTTTATACGAATGTGTATTGAAGCAGTAATAGAAATAACTTCATATAAAGTTTTCGACAATGCGATTTCAAAGTAAACTCACCATGCACATTATAATTAAGAGAGCATAACTGTTGCAAAAATGTATTACTTTTCAATATACCGAGTCTAATCAAGTTTATAATACAATGGTTTTTGAGATACAGTGCTTTTATGTTGTACTAACCCAATAAATTTCGAGATACATAACTTGAACTGAGTAACAAAAGAACATTTTTTGAGATATCAAGGCCGTAAAGCATACCAAAACAGTGCTTTATAACTTAACGGTTCTTCAACGGGTGACATCAAAACGGTTTAAAGATAGACTGGATTGACGTTTCTATTAATTTTTAGAATCAGACTGGTAGTTATTAAAATACAGGAAGGGCCTATTTTTCCAGTCAGAAATAGATTTGTTTTCATAACTACGAAGTGGTGCAACGCGAGTTTGACTATCAGACAGCAATCACTTAAGAAAATGATGAAACCATAGTCTATTAGATGTATGCACTGAAAAAAACATACGTTTAAATATGTGTGAGGATTAGGTATAGGTGCTAATGTGATTATAATTCATTAAACTAGTAATCTTGCGAGTTTATGGTTGGATAAATCTAGCGAAAATTTAAGAAAGACTATTTATTTTAGGCAGTGATTTATTTGCAATAAATGTACTCGTATAATTAAAGGAACATTGTTTGCTCGGGCGGTGATAAAAATTGTTTTTCATCAAGGTTGCGATCTTGATATAAACACCTGAACCTTTATGTACATTCATTTGTCAGAATAATCTAAGTACTGTTTATTGGGGAAAAGGCAATTCATCCAGTAGATCGGTTTCGTCTTTATTGAGATTTCATTACTTACTCTCCGAAATTTGCAGCGCTCGTTTGCTACGGAATCTGTTACTCCAACCACTGAGCCACACTATAGTTCTCAAGAGATATTATATGGGCTACATATAAAGAAAATACTAACCAAGAAACATTAGTTAGTATAAAACTCAAAATTGAGTAAAAAATGCGGAAGATTAACTCGGTGATTAGATCACCAATTTCCGAATCAGACGTAGCCAGCTTCGAGCCATATAACCACGTCAGATTTGTGAGTGTGCGTGAAAAGTTCCCAATAAGATCGGACCCGGTCTACTGGACGAATTGCGCGTTCAAAACCATAAAATGCTTAGTTTATACTGAAAAATTTTATGTACAGAAAGAGCCAGGTTATTATTTTAATTTTGCATCCTTGATTATAGTAAAATATTTTCGTATTCAAAAATGTTAAATGCAAGAATATTGATAAAAAAATTATCAACAACTTGTCACCTTTTGTATCGAAATGGCAAACACTTCACAACCACAACTATTAGTATAAAATGTTCAGGCAAGCGAAAATTATTTGTTTGAAGATGTAAGTGACTTAAAAGCTGTTTTAACCATTCGCCCAAACAGCCTTTCCTACTATAAATACGAAATTTTCTAACATTACATTTGGAAACATTTAGAGTTATCCTTCAACATATTCGATTTGTAAAGCTAATAGTTTATACAAAAAATATTTTTAACCTTAAACATGTGTAATTTAATTGGTTAATTGACTATTTTGGCATAGATGTTTATAAAATTACGTTACATTTGTAGACCAAAACAATAATAACAATAATGGCAATAATAATTTTAATAATAATAATAATAAGAATAATAATGATAATAAATCCTTTAATATGTTCGATTTGTAAATCTAATAGTTGACATTAAAACTCATATTTAACCTTGAACATATATATTTTAATTGGCTAATTAGCAATATATGCATTAATTTTTGAATAGTTAAGTTATATTTGTAGACTAAAATAATAATAATAATAATAATAATAATAATAATAATAATAAGAACAAGAATAGGAATAATAATAGTAACTTTGAAAAGTTTATACAATAATAAATCAACACCATAGTACATGTGATAGAAAATTATTATCATTATCATTTCGATGTCATAACATCAAATAATATTTCTACTTTACATAGGAAATTAGATCACATTAAAATCATAACATTTTCGTGTTATTCTTTAAAATATTTGATTTGTAAATCTAATAGTTGATAGTAAAACTTTTTTTTTAAATGAGTATTTTAATTGGCTAATTGTCAGTATTTGTATAGATTTTTTGATAGTTAAGTTATGTTTGTATCCAAAATAATAATAATAATAATAATAATAATAATAATAACAATTATTATTATTATTATAAAAAGAATAGGAATAATAATAGTATCATTGAATAGATTATTTAATATCAAAACCACATCATAATACATGTGATAGAAAAGTATTATCATTATCGTTTTGGTGTTATAAAAAAGAATATTTCTACTTTACATAGGGAATTAGATTATATTAAAATTGTAACAATTTCATGTTATTCTTAAGCATATTCGATTTGTAAGTATAAAAGTTAATACTTAAACTTATTTTTAATCTTAAAAATGTGTATTTTAATTGGTTAATTGGCAAAACTAGAATAGATTTTTATGTAATTATGTTACATTTGTAAACCGAAATATTAACAACAACAATAATAATAGTAAAAATATTAGTATTAATAATAGTATCATTTAATAGTTTATATTTAAATTAATCCACACCAAATGACATGTGATATAAACGTGTTATCATTATAATTTCGACGTTATAATGTAAATGAGTATTTCACTTCGACAATTTTTCTAAAATCCAAAAAGGAAATTTGTTGAATTCACTTATATTTAACATTTTCCATATAAAGAGAAACATACTACAAAAAATATTAACTAGTATGCCTAAAAGGTTTTATCATAAAATTGTAGGATATAAGGTATATGTATATTGAACTTGTTTAACTATCGACAGTCGTTTAGATAAAACACTTATACAATTTCTAATTTAATATTCACTAGAATATGTCAATCCAATCTATTTTGAAACAATTGTGGTGGTACTCGCTACAGGCAGGTTTTATTAAAAATCAATTTTTGGTACCCTGTACAAACTCGGTGCCTCATAGATAACTGTATCCTAGCTTTTTACTGGCTCGGTATTTCACAAGCCATTGTTTTGTTTAGTACCCAAGAAAGTTTATGTAATTTGAAAAAGGTTTGTGTTTGCACCTTTTGCAGACCTGAAATATCGAAACCCATTGTTCATGATGACTTTATATATTCTTCTTGGATTATATTAATTATTTGTTACGAGATACGCAATACTAACAAAACTGCATATATATATATATATATATATATATATATATATATATATATATATATATATATATATATATATATATATATATATAACAACAAATAAAAAATAACTATTAATAAATTGGAAGCGAGATGTCGCAAATGAAACGACAGCTGATATATTTTAGTAAATCACATTACCTTTATATTGAGTAATGTTTAAGTTTAAGTATGAAAATATGTCTGCCACCGGTGGCTAATTTTTTTACTTTTTGACGCGCGGTTATTGATATTTTGTATTAATAAATAATTTTATTTAAAAAGTTGAAAGAAATTACGTCATACTATACCGATAAATATTGTTAAATGGGTTCATATATTACGTCGGAATGATAATTGATACTCACTTTTTTCTGTTGCTATGCTGGAAGTCAGTTGTTCAGCCTGCCAAGTAATTTAAACACGTGAGGCTAAAATCATTTTCACAAAATTTAAAGAATCTTAATTTGTATTAGAGAACTCAATTATGAACTTGAATTAAGCAAAAAAAAATTTCTCGAATACGTCTAACCTTCGCGCAATTTTTTGAAATTATCCAAAAAAAGTGTACTAACGTTATGAACATTGAGCAAGGCCATGTAAACGTTTTGATTCGTCCATCGTCTTAAACATGCGAAGAGTCAAAATGAAGCGTCGACTCATTAACATTGTTATTCTGGTAACTAAACGTTCAACTTTAAAGTGAAAGTATATATTGTTAGTAAAGATAAAGTGTGTTTGAAATAGGTTACATTATGTAAATATTCATAAAACATCGGGGCATCACGTAAGACTTTTAGGCAATATACATTCACCATTCGATCTTCCCAATGTGCTCAATTTCTAAAATAAAAAAAGAATTCGCTTACATAAAAGGTGATAATTAAATTTATTTTGGATCTGTTTCGTTAGAGACTTTCCTATTCTCACTAAAAGGATAAATTTTGTGCGTTCATCAATGAAATAATTTAATACTACCAATTGTGTCTTTTATGCAATTAAATCGATAAAAATAAATTTTTATTGCTGTTCATATTGCGTAACAATTGTTCCTGGTTAACAATAGAACAATCTCTTTTATTATGAAAAATTGCTGCCAATTATGATAATCAAAATGAGAAACATTTTCAGTGATTTCTTGATTGGATAGAAATGCAAATAATATTTATTTCATCATGAACTGAAATTTTGATGAAATTTTTCTAGCAAATCGTTAAAATAAATATCGCAATGAACAACTACGTAGTAGATAAGAACATAAAAATTTTTTTCCAATAATAATTAATGCAATGCATAAATGTGAAGAACAAATCTCTTAGCAGACGTAATTCAACTTCTCTGAGCTAGCAAATTGAATTCATTCTTTGAAAAGTCTTAAAATTTCGCTAATTATTAATAAAGGATCAGTTACGAATATCTTATGATTTAATTTAAATTTTTCAATAATATTGCTTTAACTCATCCTACAAAGTTAAGACACAAAACTAGAATTTCTTATGTGGTTTAAAAAGAATTTTTTTGAATAAAAAAATTTATTTCACCAGTCGACGAACAACCTATCAATACCACTGTCAGTCGCACGTACTGTCGCGTGTCGACCTTCCATGATCATCAGAGTATGACGGCAAATTGACTAGCAAGGATCAATCCACAATGCATATACATTAAAAGTAATATTATCTATGCGTCTCCTACCTCTAGTAGTCGTGCATATATTATACTTGACTAAAAATATGAGCTGCAAAATATCTATGCAGTCGTGATTGGTTAGGTACAATGGGATCGGTGTATATTTCAAGCTAGCAAACTTTATTTAAAGAATTGTTATCATCACTTATGCAATCAATAATTGTTTCGTTGTATTACCTATATATACGTATATATATATATATATATATATATATATATATATATATATATATATATATATATATATATATATATATAGGCATTGCGGTTTGATCCTCGCTAGTCAGTTTTCGGCAGTAATCGGATGACGACCATAGAAGGCCCAAATGCATCAGTACGTTTGACCGATGGTTCTTTTGCTATGTTGTTTGCCGACTGGTAAAATAGAAAATGATTTTTGTTTGCTTCAAGCCCGCAAACTTGATGTAAAGAATTGCTCTCATCTCCCTCGCAATCAATAATTATTTAATTGTATTACAAATTTCAATCTATCAATACAAGAATAAAACGATCGCAAACCTCACTCAGAAATACAATGAGAAAGACACCTGCAAGCTGACTGACACACACGAAGGCATACACGCAACTACCTACGCGTATGCGCCAAGAAATTAAACAGCGATTAACCATATATATATATATATATATATATATATATATATATATATATATATATATATATATATAGTCATTCCGTTCATTATAAACGTAGAGTAACATAATCTCATAAATGAAATCTAGTTAACAAACTTGTAAACAGAATCAAGGAGATCTGCTCTGAACACAAGATCGAGGAAGAGCTAAGCCACTTGAGAAAATATTTGCCTATGAACAACTACCAGGAGCGGTTCATAGATGTCAACATCTGGCCGCGCCCCATTCATACTACAGAGCATACCGTCATCCTCATATCAAATACTGACGACCATAATGAAATAATGCTAAAAGAATTATAAATAAGTAGTTTAATAATTATTAGCAATATGAAATGCACAAGATTGCCGTTAAGTTTAAATGGTTGCAACAGAATTTTTTTAATGATTACCGGTTTATACAAAGTTAAATTACCCAACCCAATTTTACGGTTTATCAATCAACAGCTGAATTTAAAATTAATATATTCTTTTTTGTTGATTGAAGCGATGAATAAACAAGAATGTATATTTGCTCTTTAAATACCGGGTTTTAGCCATAAAATTAAGTTGTATGCAGTCATGAGAAGCGAGATATAAGTTTTACAGTACCTGCGACACTACTCAATTTAGGATAAAATTTCAAATATTGACAGTCAAATTTGTTTCTTCTTACTCTTCTCATTAGTAAACAGATAGCAAAATGACTTAGGTATATGATTAAACACTCGTTGGTTGTGCGAGTGGTGATAGATATTATTTGAATCAAAGTTTCAATCCTCATGTAAATACCACTCCTATTGGGCATACCTTTGTCTGTATAATTTAAGAATTGCAAAGGGATGCAAGGTAAATAATGCGGTAGACCAGTTTCTTGCTTATTGGAAGCTCTTCTAGTGTTGTCCAGAAGATTGCGGTGGACGGGCCTCAAACTGGGAATCATTTGCTTCAAATTCTGCGACTATATCCACTGCATCACCCTGCCGCTCTCTGCAGAAAATTTTCAGTTTTTGGTAAATCTTTCTAATACGCTTCCTGTGAAATCCTGGTGATCCGATTTATTCAACAATTTGAATTTATTAGATATTTTTCATTTAATAACCGTCCAATAATTGACTGTGGGAATCCATTGTGACATTGAGCTGTTTGAGTGCCATTATTGCCAAAATATTTATATCATTATATTTAATCAGCGTAAATTTCAATGTCGTTTAACTAGGAGCAGTTCGCTTTGACTTAATGCAAGAATATTATGCCAGGAAATCGCCGCTGCTTTGCACAAGCTACATTTGCTTTGGCCTGCTACAAACAAAAATTTCAAGTTGAAAGAAAAGATGTTATCCTTAAAAAAATTACATTTCTCTAACCCAGCATGTTAATTGGTGTGGGGAAGAACAACTGGTGGAAGGAAACTGATGCTTAAATTTTAAAAAAATTCTATGTTTTTTATTAAACAACAAAAGAAGACGAACAACATTTGCCTACATATTTAACTATTTTCGTTTCAGCCAATTTTGAATTAGGTTTCACTCGATAATGTTCATAAAGAATATCGAAAATATTGCACGAATTGAACGCATACCAGTTATGCCCTGTTGGTGCTTTCAAAAATGCGCGCCTAAGCAATCAGAAAATGAATGTATCCGCACGAACAAATCATCCACGTTTGCTGTATTACACACTTGGATCCATGCAGCTAGGCGAAAATGCTAATGCATAAAACAGACGATCATGCGGATTACGACATGTGCTAAAAACAATTTTTTATCAGTTTTGGAGGTAAAGACTAATAATAAAAGTTTCTCGCTGGTAGCCGACCAAAAAATAGATATTTAAGAAGCCAAAAACAGCAATAAAAACGACAAATTATAGAAAATGCAGAAGATAATAAAGACGAAATAATTTGGAGGGAAAATTTAGCTTGTAGTTGAAAATTGCGGATAGTAAACATTTTTACAATTTTGAAAACTATTTAAAGTTTATTTGTTAAATAGGCTTGAATAGATGAATAAAAATAAAAATGAAAATGAAAATTAATTTCGACATACCTATAAATGTAACAAGCATTATACCTTATATTACGCATTACTTACATATCACAGAAGTCCTGCATTCGTTTTTATCCATAGGCTGATTATATTAGGATTTAATATTAATTACGCAGAAGATCAATCAATTTGGAGCAAGTGGATCAGGGACAAAAATATGATACTAATCCTTTGCATTTTTATGTATCAATCAGGTTAGCTCAGTGTAAGAATACGAAAAACGTGTATTTGAGTGTTTCGAACCCAAATAGACAGCTACATCTTCTGGAACTTAGGAAGAGATTTCTCCGTATGGATTCAAGTTGTGTCGGGTTTACGAAACCACCGATTCTACAAAACGGTTCAAAACCTTTGACTTCAAGCTAATAGCAGGATAGTATTTTTATTTTTCGTAACAGTTTGACAGAATATTATACATTAAAATAATTAATCAAAGGAAAATAAATTATTTTTACTTCAAGTATGTTCTGGCAGTTAAATACTTCCGGTCATTTGGGTTGCGCTAAATGTCCACTTCACAAAAAGTATATATTTAGCGTATTTCTAACATGGTGGGCTTTTAAATTATAAAAAAGTTAAAGAAATAACGTGCCCAGTGAAGATAGGCAAAGTTGAACAGCTTTGTTGTTTAATTTTAATTTAGAAACACTGTCACTATTATAATTGAAATAGTTATTATATTTTACATGAACAAAATAGCTCGTTATCTTATAATCATTCTCGTCCTTTTGGTGATTGGTTATCAGTAAAGGTAAAAACTACATGAAATCGATGTCGCTCTCAGTAAAATTTTACTGAAAGAGTTAATTAGGCAAGAATTTGGCATTTAAATACTGTCACAGTTAAAATAACAGCATGTGTTATTATAGAAAAGGTCTGCCTTATTTACATCTTCCATTAGTTCAACACTAATTTATCCTTATTTTGTCTACTTCCCAACTGCAGATTGTTAATCAATACTGCGAACAAAATAATTTTAATATTAGTTCAAACAACAGTTACTAGAAATTAGCGTAAAGCCGTTTTATTCTTTTATGAAAAACAAACTGCAGGCCAACAAGAATTAAAAACGTTAATTAGCTTATATTGTCAATTTTTTTTAACACAGCCGTTGCTCCTAGGATTCGATAGTTCAGTTATTGAAGTTTAAAAGACAAGCCATCTATTATCGATTAATTTACTTCACGAGAAGTCGTCAGGATAAGCAGTGAGATACAATATAATGGCACAATGCGTGGTTTCGAAATCCTTTCGAGACCGGACCACCATAATTATATATCTAGAATCGATTTGAACACATCAAATAATTAAACACGTAGACAAACTTTAAGATAAAGTTTAATATGTGAGAGGTATTAAAAGTTTCGTAGCAAATCAATTCAAATTGGATCAGAAGAATATGCTTAAGTCAGCATAATATTGGTGCCAGCACATGTAGACATGCGTTTCCCTCTTACTGACGACTTATCAGTAGGAGTCGACACTTCAATATAAACCAACTTTATATTTGTTTATGTAATGCTGGGCAGTTGGGCGATACAATCTTTAAAACTTAAGTTTATTAAAACTGTATTAGAGTCAATTTCATATGCAGCGATTAGCAATACGAATTCAAGTCTGCGACTTTAAGCATTAAAGCATCCTGCTACACACTACTCACTGCACCAAAAAAACATAAGGTAGTATTTAATTGAAACTTGTGTAGAGCGTGCGAACGATTACCTCAATGGTGTGGTCCATAATCTGCGACCAAAGCGAGCCCTGGTTCGAGCCCTGTTTGCGACGAATTTTTGTAAGGAACTTGAAGACTTCCCAATAAAGAACCGGTTTATTCGATGAATTTCCTTTTCTGCGTCATACAATGATTTGTTTATACCGAAAAATTTATATATATATATATATATATATATATATATATATATATATATATATATATATATATAATTTGATTGTTTTTCATTTTAAAATCGCTACATTAATTTAAATTATTGTGATCACCAACCTCCCAACAAATGATAGCTTAATTTTAATATGATCTGTTTTACTGTTAATTTAACGCTCATCCACGAAATAATTTCGACAGTAGATATCTATTTAAAAGAAGATTTCTTAAATGCAAGCTATCGGTTGTAGATTTCTTAAATTAGTTCTATTTCTTCTAGGTTTTTGAATTTCACATCATTCGATTTTTAAACGAATTTAAGCCGTAATTAAATAAGTAATTATTTTCTTTAAAATGGATAAATATTTAGCCATAACAAATCTACGACCATTAGCAATGATTACGTTTAACTATTTGGCTGAAATGTTGTCTAATAATCGTTCAAAATCAACAAATTCGTCAAAACAAATTATTTGATCCAGTGAATATACTTTGAAGAAATACTGCATTCTAATTGCTTGTATACCTTGCTGTTTATGGGTCATTATATTCTGGTTAGAGTAATTGCGCTAGAAAAGTCAAAGTTCAAATTTGTAAGTTTAACAAATGTAAATTTAGTGGTTAATGTATTCATATGCGTAGGTACCAATTTTGCTATAAATTCGCCAATTTAACTTCTCTTCAGAATGGCACAGTTTGTTAAGTTATGACAGAGCTCCATGGATTCAAGTTATCGATGCATAAAATGCAACAGCAATGGCTGTCGACATGACTGGATTAGTTGGTTTAAACTAGGATATGTATCTGGTTTTCGGGCATATTGTCATGGAAAATGATTTAGATTTCTCATTAATCATGTGTCAAGAGTTTGAATCCAAGTAAAAATTTCTGTTACATATTGTAATGTTGGTCAAATTTTATGAAATTAATAATTTATATTTAGGATACCTTTCACATTGTTCTACATTTGTTATTTTCACCATAGCTACTTAATATAAAAATATCTTCTCCTCCATGCAGATTGTGATGCTTTGTTGAGTATTTGTGTATAAACAACAGTTTCGCAATTCAGGTAACTCTTGGTGGATTTACAATTTAGAAATATATCCATTTTTGGCGTTAATTCAAACTGTAGTATATTTTAACATTCCGTAAAAAACATAAATTTACGTTAGAATGGTTAATTCAGAGTAGTTTCTTAATTTCATTTTAAAACTTTGTTTACGTTATCAATCATTTCATTTTAATTTTACTTCTTTTTTTTAAATTTCTGTATACCTGCTATTCGAAGGAACAAATGCGCCTCAATATGTACTGAACAAAAAAATTTGGTAACCAGTTTTAAAATTAGTTTACTTTAAAGTTAGAATAATAACCTTGAGATGACTCTATCGGAAACAAAGCGTTTGATTTATTCAAAATTTTTTAGATTTTCTCTTTTTTTGAAAACCACTCATACAACAATTTGTTTCCAAAATTCGAAATTGTAAGTAATTCATCTCGTAGTTCATTTGTCATCGGTTGCCTGTCCCAGCAACAAATAAAAGAATTCATTAGTTAACTGCTCTTTATCCTTTTGTCTTAGATCAATTTTGTAATGCTAATCTAAAAGACAATTCATTGCCTCTGAATGTAAGTTAGTTTCAGATCACAATAAAACGCCAAACACTCTGATTCATTGAATATTGTGGATACTCGCAAGACTTTCACCTACAAGTCAATCGGCATCTTTTTATTTTAAACGTCAGAGCTCAATGACGCTTTAGCTTACTGGAGCAAGCTACTTTGACAACATTCGAAATGAATTAGTCCATTCCAATTTACCAGTCAAAGGTTTAATGTGAATTGTTCATAAATGTCTGAAGACGTATTTATGTGTCTGACAGGGCATTGCATTTTCATATTTCTGATCGTCAATATAGATGATTTATTGACTGCATTTAACTACTCAGTGTTCGTCCCAGCGTATATCATAAGTTGGGAGGTTCCAGACAATTTGGCCGAATTTCGCATAATGTCAAGCTATAATAGATAAGTTTTTTACTGAACAATATGCAACGAAGTATGTATGTTATTTTCAATGGCCATATGCGACCAGCTCTATCTTAGAATTCTGGCTATTTAAAAAATTTACTAAGCTAATTAATCAACTTTGTTCTTTTTTAACTTTAATATTTAATAATATGTTTAACTATTAGGTATGTAATATAGAAGTTATTGAATAACCGAAATAAAACACACACGTTAGCATATGTGAAGCACCACTTACCCATAAACTGCAGTATTTATGAATGATGCGATACCCGTAATAGTATTCTGGCCGATCCTAATAAGATATTTTTTAAAGCGAAGATATGTAAAACTATTCATGGCACTTAATTGTAAGATGTCGACCTTTCAAATGACAACGGTCATAAAATTAATTGTGCTGCGACCAAATTTATTATCGACGGTCTACTTTACTCGTTAATCTGCAGCAATTTGAATTGTTCTATTGTTAATTAGTATAATGAAAATAGAGGCGCTTGCATTAATTCAGATTATTCCGCCAAGGCTGATTAAAAATGCGAATGTGTGTCCAGCATTTCGTACCTGCTAGAACAGATATAGATTACAACTTGTAAGATGCAATTTAAATGTAGTTGCTTTGCATAGTTTTAAAAAATCGATAATCTGAACGTCAAAATACAGTCTATGTATCAGCAGTTGATGGAACCAGTTTCAGGTTTGGTAGTCTATATTTATAAATTCTATATTCTAATTGGACCAATCGGGTTTCTTTAGCACAAACCAATTGAGCTGACAAAAGCATGTGCATAATAGGATTCTTAATGTCAGCCCAACACGTACATTCTGAGCAGTCATTCTACAAACGATAACAAAGCTGCGTTATTAGTACATGAAATGAATCAGTAACACCTTAAAACAAGTATGCGAAATGTAGTGTTTGCATAAATAGCCGACCTCACACAGTACTCAGCAAATAAGCTAATCAATTGTTCGTTTGAAATGGTTGAAATGTTTACCTGTATTGAGGGTAAATCAAACTTTCTCATTGATCTGTGCGTGTAGGTCAATTGTGCGATACAAATTTGATTGTATTTTGCTGAAAAAGGGAGGTTCGGTACAGGAGATTAAGGAAATCTCTTAATTTTCCTTATTTGGTGCATGCTTGTGCAAACATTAATTTAATCTCTACACATTAACATGGTAAACGTATTCATTTGACGATTGGTTACAGTTAAATATCGCCAACAATCAGCTGAGTAGCGTGAATTTCGCAAAGTTCTTTGAGTTTTCGCCTTAAGAATTTTAGATTTAATTTCAAATCGGCTTTGCCATAACGATGATAAAAGTTTCATTAAGGCAAATTTATAGAAAACTGTTTTTCTGTTTTTTTTTGAAGAAGCGGCAGTTTAGGCCGCCCCGGCTGGCCGTCTAAGTAAAGTGTTTTTTTAGTTGATCTTTATTTAAGTAATTTAATCAAGGTTGCTATCTTTATATCAACACCTGACCCATTATGTGCAAACATTTGTCAGTATAAACAAGCATTGTATAGTTTAGAATAGGCAAGTAATCCAGTTGACGGGTTTCGTCCTAGTTGACAGCTCATCGCGGACTGGCCAGATTTTGCCACGGACATGGATCGAGCCTGGGCACGACTACTTCGGAATCTGGTGTTCTAATCACTAAGCCACCGCGCTGCACACAACACACAATTTTTAGTCATGTACTAATAATAAATGTAACTCGGTTAGTGTTTTTCTTTTAGGTGGAGCTCATATGGCATCCATTTAAACCCAAAGTTAAAACGTGCCATTCCAAATTTGTCATTATAGAATAGACACCACGCCCCATGAGGAAGTAGTTTCTTTTAATGGAACATTTATCTAATTAAATAAAGATTGCTTCCACGGGCGATGATAAAAAATACTTTAATGAAGGTCGAAATCTTGATAGAAGCACCTGACCCGTTAATTACTTACATATGTCAGCATGAACTAGGATTTTTGTTGTGTAGAAAAGGCAATTCATCCAGTAGACGGATTTCAACCTCATTGGAAACTCTTCAGGCGTTGTCCAGAATTTGTCGAGAACAGGTCTCGAGCCTGGGCACGTCTGCTTCGTAAGCTGGTGCTCTAACCACTGAGCTACCACGCAACATATCACGCAAAATTTTCAATTATATATTAGCTAATGTTTTTAATTAGCGTTTTCTTTGTGTAGAGTTTATATGGCATCCATTTATACCTAAAGATTCAACTTAATAATAGATTGTTTGCCTAAATTATTACCTTTAACCCTAACACCTGACCCGTTATGTACATTTGTCAGGATAAACTAAGAATTGTATAGTGTAGAAAAGGCAATTTAAGTAATTGATAAACAGCCTTTTTCTTTAATAAAAAATATTAACATTTCGCAAGCTTTTATAATATTGATGTGTATTAAAGTTCCAAACAAGCATACATCTAAAGAGGCCCTTTGGTCACTACCATAAGAGAGCCTCTGAGATGCCAGGCCCGGATAATCCATATATGCGGTATGATTATCTAATTTGGAACACTTAATTTCATCTGAACTATCTTTTAAACTACATTACTTGCTCTTTATCCTCAATATTCGATAAACCGACCATAATATTAGGATAAGATTTATTGCAATTTATATATTATAATTAGTATACTCCTCGAAATACGCTGATATCCACAGATGATAGAACGATACGGTGGTGACCTTGAAATCAAATATCCACGTCAATTACCTGAAGCGAATTTGAGATCCTTCCCAATAACGTGTATTAAGAACGATAGTTAAGTGTAAATTTCAAAACTTTATTAGCAAAGAGTACTCAGATAGAACCACGCAGTATACCGTTTGTGCAACTCAGCAACTCAGATAAAACTCTCTTATCCACATTCAATCAGACAAGTAAAAAACTTCGACAATATGAACAAAAGAAACCTCCAAAAAATTTACAAAATTTTTAAAAAACACAATATTGTTTTACAAAACCAGCGATAACATCATGTCCAAAAATAAAATCAAAATTTATTTTTATATGGGGAGTTAATTGATGTCCAATAATTTAATTAACTTCCACAAAGAACAAATTTTTTTCAAATCATTCCATATAACGCGCACTGCTGCGTTTTCTCATTAACCTGTCCATCGCAGTAATTAGTTGAAAATATCATTCATCACTAATTTCTATGTTTTTTCTGGCTTTATTATATTGCGTGGGAGAATTTAGTGAATGCTGTAAAATTTGTGTTCGTAAATGCTCTGAAATTTTGCAACCATCGATTCTGTCAATTAAAGTAAAATTAAATAATTATTGATTGCGCTGCTAGTGGTAGCAATTCTTTAAATCCAGTTTGCGAGTTTCAGGTAAACACAAATCCCAAAGTTTCTAACCAGTCTTCAAACAGCATAGTAAAATGTGCTTTCCATTGAAAAAGGGCTCTATTACCGGAGGCCGAAATATATGGCAAAATAATGATGACAGTGAATTCAAACAATTCTGTACGCAATCCGAAAATCAGGTAAACATAGTAAGAATACCGTCAGTTACACGTACCGACGCTTTTCACACTTCCTTGATTATCATCAGAGTACGACGGCAAAGTGACTAAAGAGGACAAAACCACAATGCACATATATATGGAAAGCAAAATTGAATAGGTGGCTCTCACCTTTAATAGTCTCACGGAATTTGTCGTTGACTTGAAATGTCAGCTGCACAATTTCTATGCGATCACGAACATTAAATTTTTCTGCAGCTTTCGCAACATATACATAGGTAATTCAGTTAAACAATCACTGATTGCGCGAGTGGTAGCTACAATTTTTAAAATCAAGTTTGGTGATTTAAGTAAACACCAATCCCATTTTATTTAACCAGTCGTTGAACAACATAGCAAAACTACCGTCAGTCAAACGTACTGACGATTTCGACTCTCCATGATCATCATTAGAGTACAAACAGCTGTTCCACAAAACAAGGATAAACTAATGGTTTCATAAAAAGAAATAGGATTCCGAACATTATCACCAATTACACATATTCGGGCAATGTCGAGCGAAAAATTGCGCATAAATATCAAATTTTCACATTTTAATTATAAAGCCTGTAAGCTGAGCCTACATACATAAGCAACTAGCTCATACAAATAAATGATCAGTTTCAACCAGCAAGATAAAATTTATACAATTAAAAATATAGCAAATAAAAAGAAATAAATAATTAAATTTGAGAACAATTGTGAATTATGTGTTGCGCACCTGGTAATAAAATAGTTCAAAAAGGAACAGAAGTATAAAATTAATTGGGGAATGATACGACAACACACATTTAATTACTCGGCCTCGATAAATAACATTATGCACATATTTCATTCATTCATCTGAAAACATATAAATTATATATATATATATATATATATATATATATATATATATATACTTGAAAATTAAATTTATACCATTTTGGTAATATACCTTCGAGTATGAGACTAAACATTTATCAGGTTACAAAGAAATTCCATCCAGTAGACAGTTCTTCTTACTGAAGCCCTTCAACTACGCTCAGAGTAGCCGCGGACGAGTAAACCTTCGTATCAATCCAGGATTTAATAAGCTGGTGCCACACACCAGTGTCTTACCACCCTAAAAACTTATTTAGTCGCACCATAGGATATTTTGGCATTGCCTTGCAAGACCCTATAAGAACAAAACTGCTATACTGGATGATAGATTGATTTTGTGCTAACGAAGCAATATTTTATTTTATACAACAATATATATATATATATATATATATATATAATCAAACTCCTGTCATTAATCTTCAAATCAAGTTATAACTTCATCGAGTAGCACAATGTTTGATGTAAAAGAGGGGATAGATGTTGGCTAGTTAGAAATTCATGTCTTAAAATGCCTAAATAAACTACCCTGAAGAATTTAGCGACAATTTTATTGTCAAAGCGTTAATATACTGCACGAGTGCGTGGTGAATTGGGTCAGGATAATGCTTGAATTTCAACAAATTCAGCATTAGCAGTAGGTTCCCAATAAGGAATGAAACCAGTCTACTAGGTGAATTACCTTTTCTCACTATACAATTCTTACCTTGCTGGCATATGTAAGTAATTAATGGGTCAGGTGTTTATATCAAGACCGCAACCTTGATTATAATAATGATTAAACTGGTCTTTTAGATGAATTTCCTTAGATACATAAATGGATTTTTAATTTATATTGACAAATATATATAACTTAAATTCTGCCATAAATCATTAATTAAATATTACTTCTCTAGGGGTTATGATGCCTATTCCACATTTAAATATGCGATTTTGTTAATTGGAGCACCAGGATCAATGTGATCCTACATAGGCCCAAACTGAACGAAAGTCTCTGATTAAAATCTGCGTTTAGTATGCAGAAAGTGCAGTGCATTAGATAGAAAGCCAGACTCCGAAGAAAATGTCCTCGTTTCAAGCCCTGTTCGTGGAATTTTATCGTCGGTATTTGACAAGTTCCCAGTAATAACCACTCCTACCGAAAGGATAAATTGCCTTTGCTAAATTCGGCTATGCCTAGTTTATACTGCTAAACAAATTTAAAGTCAAAATTGTTCCAGAAATTTTCAATACCCAATAAATTCTCCAGGGGACATGAACTTTGTGCTCTAATGCAGATTGCGGTAGGCTAGTTGAAATGTTAGTTTGAATGAGACGCCACTCAGGCTCCACATGAGACAATGCCCGACTAAAAACATAATTTAGTGTATAATTGAAAATTTCGAGTAGTACTCAACGGGGGGTGGCGCAATGAATATAACGCCAGGCTCTGAAGCAAATATGCCTCAGTTTGAGAACCATCCGCGTAAATTTATGGATAGTACTTGACGAGTTCCTATTAAGAACAAATTCTATTTTAGATTTGTAAAATGACTTTAAAATAAAAATTCTCCTGAAATTTGTTTATCCATAAGGTTTGTTTTAAATCGAATGGTGAATACACGTCTGTAATTGCACAACACATCGTCGAATCATCACGCGTATATTCCCTAGAGCTAGCATTTAAAATTATTACTAAATGCAATAACAAAATGGAGCTAACAACATACGAAGCATTTTTGATAAACAAATTGCAGCGGGATTTATGCACGTAGAAGAAGAATGTTCAGGCATTGAGCTTGAACTGGATGTAACGCATGAAATTGATTAGTTTACTTTTTTCACACTATCTCCATGTTTACATATTTCTATCTTGTTTTGTCTTTCAATTTATATAAATTTATATGTATATATATATATATATATATAGAGAGAGAGAGAGAGAGATGTAAAATGAATGTGGATATAGTTGTCAATATCTGCGCATATACGTTTGCTGGTTAACAAAAACCGCAAACTAAATTTAAATAAAATCGTTCTGACAAATACAAGGAAAATTTGGTACCTTCATAAGGAAATAATCACTTAATGCGCAGGTGGTGATAACAATTATTTAAATCAAGGTTACGAATTTGATACAAAATACTAGCCCATTATACAATGTTTAGTTTAAACTAACCTTCATAATGAAGTATGTTAATTAAGTTTATTAATGTTGTGTGTATTACCGTTTTTTCTATTATAATATCTATGTTTATTAGCTAGTTCATTACCATAATACGTTGGGTATAACACCCCCGGACATTGTTTGCCTAAACGTGTTTGATTTTTCTTAAGCTTAAATCGGATTGCAATGATTCAAAAGTTTAGCAAGCTTTGAGTTCAACTATTATTGAAGCGAAATATTCAGAATTTCTTGATTATAATTGGATCAATGAAAGAAAGTATATATTAGCTAAGGTGAGACATATGTGCTGCATGATGAGCATTTTAGATATATGCCATTCCGCGGTTTGTCTGGTCATCAACCTAGCGCCCGCATTGTAAACTATCCCGTATTATCTGCAAACACTCAGCGTCCTTACCTAGCAGTAGATGAACTATTTGTGTCATCGCTAGCTGCTTGTTTCCATATCAATCAGTGATGTGCTTTTCAGCATGTCTTTTCAAATAAAAAAGCAATGATTTACAAGTAAAAATCTGTCTCTCATATTTGATTATACCAGATTCTTAATTACCTGGATAGGATGCCTTAACAAATAAAAAAGTCCTACATATAATTAAACCAACATTGGTCTGCTGTCGGTGATGACAATTAATTTTAGTTAAGGTTACGATCTTGATATAAACATCTGACCCGTTATTCGCATTCATATGTTGATATAAACTAAAAGTTGTATAGTGTGGAAAAGGGAATTCGTCCGGTTGACTGGATTCGTCCTTATTGGTAATTCATCCCGTATTGGCCAGAATTTGCCGTGGGCAGGACACGAACCAGGACATGTCTGCTGCGAAATTTATCGATTTAACCACTGAGCCACTCTGCTTTACCCTACACACAATTCTCACTTATATTATTAGTGTTTCTTAGTTAGCCTTTTGTTTATGTTGAGCGACAAAATTTCCGCCAATTTTCAAAAAAAAATTAATTTTTCATTTGATTCTTTATTTTCAACTTAAATATTTCATATAAAAAATATTTGTAAAATTTTTAATCTTTTGCGCCCTGAAGTTGGCCTTCAAAGTCTGTATTTATGAGTGGCAAATTTTGATTAAACTTTAATTGACGAAAAACGCTTCAGGCAAATTTCGCAATGTGAACAGATAGCAAAAGTTTAACACATTTTCGAAAGTTTTCAAATTTAATTCTGGCACAGATTTTCATTCTTCAAATAATACTCTAGAGGCGTGCTGTGTTAAACTAAAAAAATATCAGAGAATCAGATCATTCTTCAAATAATACTCTAGAGGCGTGTTGAGTTAAACTAAAAAAATATCAGAGAATCAGATATACGTTTGCGCTTTTTAAACTTTTTCATTCCATTTTTCAACTAGTAAAACAAAAATTCAAAGTTCCGATTATTTAATTAATGTCTCTTAATTAGAATAACAAATTAATATTTTTAAATCTCCTAAATTGACATTTTTATACAAAATCATATCCAGTTCCCCACGCATTGGTTGAAAACTTTAATGTTACTTCTAATGTAGAAATGATGCTTGCATTTTTAATTTTACATTTGTAAACTTATGTCACAAGAAATTCACTTTGTTTGGTTTTCCTTAAGTTAAATTTGAAGGCTATTGCGTGGTTTTGCTTTTTATGTTTACCTTGTCTTGATTTATAATAATAAATCGAAGTTACATATAACTTTTGTTTAGCCTATCTAGTTTAGTCAAAATGGCACGGAGATTATATAGACATTATGTTTGACATTTGGCTATATGGAAGAGGCCGGAATTTGAACACTATAAAAATGATAACTACAATGATATTTCAGTCTTATAATTAGCATTTTCATATTATTAATATTTGTAAATAATTATGAAAATCTAAAGTGTTTTT
>JAQBSW010006962.1:0-44440 GCA_029291075.1 Eudiplozoon nipponicum
TGATTTAGAATATCATACAATTCCCAAATTTAAATATTAATATACTAATATTTTCTATTGGAATGCGAGCCTTAATAAAATTCATAGTACCCTTTCCATGTGCAAAAATAAAAGAAAATTTTATCAGATAGAAGAACCGTTTCGTTCTCATATTCTTATCTAATTTGAAGAACAGAATTACTCAATGCGGCTTCGTTAAACATTGCTACCCACCTGGAGTCTGATTTTGATACGCCCAATAAGTCGTCTGGACTCTCAGTAGAAATCTTACGCATTCTGCACGACAATCTTTCGAGAAAAGTTCGATAAATTAATAGTTTTGTGCATCTTCTACAACTTCTGTTAGTTAATCGTTTTCGGCAAGATATTTGGATGCGCAAATGTTTTTAAAAGCTTGAAGTAAAAACCAATCCGATTGTATTTAACCAGTCGTCGAACAACATAGCAAAACAACCGCCAGCTGCAACGCATTGACGCGTTTCGACCCTCCATGATCATCATCAGAGTACGACGGCAAACTGACTAACGAGGATCAGACCGCATTGAATATATATTAAAAGCAAATTAAAAATGCGGCTCTCACCTCTAGATGATGATCTTGGAAGGTGAAACCGTGACAGTGCGTTGCTGCTGGCGGTAGTTTTGTTATGTTGTTCGACGACTGGTTAAATACAATGGGATTGGTGTTTACTTCAAGCTCGCAAACTTGATTTAAAGAATTGTTACCACCACCCGCGCAATCAATTATTGTTAAATTGTATTGCCTATATATGTATATGTGGCGAAAGCTGCAAACAGTTAATGTTCGTGACTGCATAGAAATTGTGCAGCCGACATTTCCAGTCAAGTTCAATGTATGCGAGACTGCTAGAGGTGAGAGCCGCATATCTAAATTTGATTTCCATATATATTCAATGCGGTTTGATCCTCGATAGTCAGTTTGCCGTCGTACTCTGATGATGATCATGGAAGGTCGAAACGCGTCAGTGCGTTGCGGCTGGCGGTAGTTTTGTTATGTTGTTCGACGACTGGTTAAATACAATGGGATTGGTGTTTACTTCAAGCTCGCAAACTTGATTTAAAGAATTGTTACCACCACCCGCGCAATCAATTATTGTTTAAATATGTATATGTCTATATATGATATATGGAGTGGCGAAAGCTGCAAACAGTTAATGTTCGTAGACTGCATAGAAATTGTGCAGCCGACATTTCCAGTCAAGTTCAATGTATGCAAGACTGCTAGAGGTGAGAGCCGCATATCTAAATTTGATTTCCATATATATTCAATGCGGTTTGATCCTCGATAGTCAGTTTGCCGTCGTACTCTGATGATGATCATGGAAGGTCGAAACGCGTCAGTGCGTTGCGGCTGGCGGTAGTTTTGTTATGTTGTTCGACGACTGGTTAAATACAATGGGATTGGTGTTTACTTCAAGCTCGCAGACTTGATTTAAAGAATTGTTACCACCACCCGCGCAATCAATTATTGTTTAAATTGTATTGCCTATATATGTTTATGTGGCGAAAGTTGCAAACAGTTAATGTTCGTGACTGCATAGAAATTGTGCAGCCAACATTTCCAGTCAAGTGCAATGTATGCGAGATTGCTAGAGGTGAGAGCTGCATATCTAACTTTGATTTCTATATATATTCAATGCGGTTTGATCCTCGATAGTCAGTTTGCCGTCGTACTCTGATGATGATCATGGAAGGTCGAAACGCGCCAGTGCGTTGCGGCTGGCGGTAGTTTTGTTATGCTCTTCAAATCAAGTTTGCGAGCTTGATAATTAATCCATTATTGGTAAGTCGTCTAACATAACAAAACTACCGCCAGCCGCAACGCACTGACGCGTTTCAGACTTCCATGAACATCATGGGAGTACGACGGCAAACTGACTATCGAGGATCAAACCGCATTGAATATATATAGAAATCAAATTTAGATATGCGGCTCTCACCTCTATTTCCAGTCAAGTTCAATGTATGTGAGACTGCTAGAGGTGAGAGCCGCACATCTAAATTTGATTTCCATATATATTCAATGCGGTTTGATCCTCGATAGTCAGTTTGATGATGATCATGGAAGGTGGAATGCGTCAGTGCGTTGCGGCTGACGGTAGTTTTGTTATTATGTTCGACGACTGGTTAAATACAATGGGATTGGTGTTTACTTCAAGCTCGCAAACGTGGTTTAAATAATTGTTACCATCACCCGCGCAATCAATTATTGTTTAATTGTATTATCTAAGTTTAAATAAAGCATCTTTGATTTATTATTTCCATATATAATTAAACTTTTGATATTTTATGATATACTTTAATTTACAATTGATGTATGTGTATTCAATGAGGAATATCTCATTAGTACAAGGATGTATTGTTTCATTTTGCTGTAGATAACTTTTTTTCCTTATCACAGAAGTTACCTATTTGGCTTAATTTAAACCTTGTTTCCGCTCTAACGTTATCATTTACGCTGTCCAATTTTGCCACAAATATGTTCATAATAGTTAATGTACGAAGACGTGATCAGTGATACCAGCCACGATTTTCAAGATATGCTGCGTTACACCCTGAAGGACACCAGCTACGTACTGGCCAAAGCGTTGTTTAAGGCTATGGACAAAGTTGGCACTCGCGAACGTGTTCTCAACGAAATTCTATTGGGACTAACAAATCATGAATTGGAGCTAGTGAAAGCAGCCTATAAGGAAGGTCAGTCATGTGGAAATGTGTACACAAATTCTTCGCGACTTTTTATGTATACTCGCTTACATCGCGGTTAAATGGAGATTTTGCAAACATCTGAGCATGTTGAGAGTAACAGTACAGTGAATTTAGTGTCTTACGATTTAGATAAGATTGAAAATTTAAAGTCCGTCACCCTTTAGCCGAATCTTCTTGACATTTTGCCTTCTATCTTTGAGTTTAATCTCCTTTACCTGTTATTGTAGTTTTCTGTTGACCAATACATCTGCCAAACAGCTTTTCGTAAGAGAAGACTCGGAAAAATTGTGTTTCGAGCGTCATTAATGATTAAGAATTATTAAACATTCCCGTTGGCTTAATTAGTTCTTTAAGGAATTACTTCATGCCAATATTATAATTGGCCATTGAAAACTGAATTCGTATTGCGCCACACTACTCAAATCAAAATGTTCGTTAGACATACAATTAATATTACGAAGAAGCTTTAAATTGATGCCATAATTACTACTAATATATTATTTTTAAATATATATTTAATTAATGTATAAAATATAATCAATTTATCGTTTCACTTATTAAACATGGAAGTCAGTGTTATGTCGAGATGCATTGCTGAAAGCATTTTGTAGAAAAATTTATATTCATATTAATAATTTGTTTAATAAATCACGTCATCATTTTAACTTTCCAATGTGTTAAGGAAATCTATTTTACATTGTCCGAGAAGTGCGGTGTAATAACCAAAATATTCAGTTGCTCAAGTGCTGACTATCAACATTTAGCCGGCTTTCCTTTTAGTTTGACATCTATAGTGTAGCGCTTGACCAATTAATTACTTACATATGCTAGTATAAACTAGGAGTTGTATAGTATAGAAAAGGAAATTAATCTAGTAGACCGGTTTCGTCCTTATTGAGAACTCATCATGTACTGTCCAGAATTTGCCGCGGAAAGGGCCAATAAGGACGAAACCGGTCTATTGGATGAATTGCCTTTTCTACACTATACAATTCTTAGTTTATACTGACATATGTAAGTAATTATTGGGTCAAGTGCTTATAAAGAGATCACAACCTTGTTGCTGCTACGTAGATGCTAAAAATCCGCATTTCAATTATACCAAATATTTTATTTATTAATTATTTATTTAATTAGTAAGTAAAATATAACCAATCGGCCTTTTATCACTGATTAAACAAACCAGTATGTGCTATTTCTTGGTTCACATGTACATATATGCCATGTAGAGAATGAGGAACCAATCAGCAACTTTGAGGTCCGCAGGTGCATTTTGGATCCAAAATTTAGTTCTCTGAATTAGAACAGCAAGTAAGACTAGTAATTGTGATGACGCTGTTACAGTTTACGCATGTTTACTGGCTTAAAGCCATATCAAAAGTTAGTTTCTCTTTCAACACACGTGATTGCCTCATGATTGTACATAAAAAAAGGCAAATAAAGTCAACCAAGATTAAATTTTGTGGTATTTGGCCGATTCTGCCGCAATTAAACGATCATTTGTTGCGCGGGAACTGATAACAATTACTACAATCAAGGTTGCGAGTTTGATATATAAACCTGACTCATTATGTACATACATTTGTCACTATAAGCTAAGCATGGTAGTGTGAAAACGACAATTCATCCAGTAAGCGAGTTTGAAGTAAGCACCAATCCGATTGTATTTAACCAGTCGTCGAACAACATAACAAAACTAACGCCAGCCACAACGCACTGACGCGTTTCGAACTTCCATGATCATCATCAGATTACGACGGCAAACTGACTAGCGAGGATCAAACCGCATTGAATATATATGGAAATCAAATTTAGATTTGCGGCTCTCACATCTAGCAGTCTCGTATACATTGAGCTTGACTGGAAATGTCGGCTGCACAATTTCTATGCAGTCACAAACATTAACTGTTTGTAGCTTTTCCACATTTGCTTAAATCTGCTATTGTGAAGTTTGTACTGTGTTGTGTTGCCTGAGAATGGTGCTGGAAAGTAGGCACCGAAACGTCGCCAGTAAACAAAGATGTGATAGAACCGCATTTCCAGTTGAAAAAAGAATTCAACCCGATCAAAGACAAAACAAAATCGGAAAGTGTGAAGAATCGGATCTTTGTGTAACTGCCCGTGTACAACTATTACCCGCGTACGCAAAACGCGGCATGGAATCAAAACATAACAAAACTACCGCCAGCAGCAACGCATGACGCGCTTCGACCTTCCATGATCATCATCAGAGTACGACGGTAAACTGACTATCGAGGATCAAACCGCATTAAATATAAATAGAAATCAAATTTAGACTTGCGGCTCTCACCTCTATTACCAGTCAAGTTCAATTTATGTGAGACTGCTACAGGTGAGAGCCGCAAATCTAAATTTGATTTCCATATATATTCAATGCGGTTTGATCCTCGATAGTCAATTTGCCGTCGTACTCTAATGATGATCATGGAAGGTCGAAACGCGTCAGTGCGTTGCGACTGGCGATTGTTTTGTTTTGTTGCTCGACGACTGGTTAAATACAATGGGATTGGTGCTTACATCAAGCTCGCAAACTTGATTTAAAGAATTGTTACCACCACCCGCGCAATCAATTTTTATTAAATTCATCCAGTAGACCGGTTTCGTCCTTATGGGGAACTCATCACGTACTGCCCAGAATTCGACGTGGACAGAGCTTGAACCTGGGCACGTCTGCTTCGGAATCTGTTGCTGCTACTACTGAGTCATCCTGGTGCTCGTTCTATAATGAGAGATTGGGGATCTTTTGTTGGAACTTTAGGCCATATGTGCTCCACCTGAAGGAAAAGCTAACCAAGAATCATTAGTTAGTATATAACTGTAAATGGTGTGTAGTGTGCGGCAGAGTGGCTCAGTGGATAGAGGAGCGGATTTTGAAGCATACGTGCGCAGGTTCGTGACCTGTCTGCGGCAAATTCTGGACAGTACTTGATGAGATCCCAATAAGGACGAAACGGGTCTACTAGATGAATTGCTTTGTCCACACTATATAATACTTAGTTTATACTGACAAATGTATGTACCTAATGGGCATACTTTCCTTAAACAGACGATATACTTTGCCCAAATTTGTAACTAGCTGCTCTTTAACGAATGATAACACGTCATACAACTATAAAAAACACGTAGTGCAAACTGACACACTGGCTTATGCTAAATGTTTTTTTCAAGACCGTAACAAGAATTTTCACGCATGAATTTACGTTCATTTATTCAATACGTTCCTTTTGTAATAAATCGGCCGTCTAATTTCTGCAATGGATATCAACAGAAATATATTTCTTCGAATATTTTTTTTCGTAATCTTACATTTGATTGGCTTTCGGTCTGCTAGTCGATTTTAGAGTTTGTTCAATTGTATATATATATATTACGAATTTATATATATATATATATATATATATATATATATATATATATATTACGAATTTGAACGTATTTTCTGTCAGGCATGGTTATCATCTTGAAGAAATTTAATCACCGCAATTCGCTCCTCTTTTCAAGTCTGCTTGCAAATTACCGATCATAAACGCAGTGTAGAATTTTTATATCTTGTCATTCTAATTGTGCATTAGGTGTTGCGTACCTAGTAGCAAATTAGTTCAAACATGACCAGAAGGATAAAACAAAGACAACATGAATGGAAAGTATAATCTCGTGCAAATTCGTTTCGTGCTTACTGTCGAATCATCAGTGGGAGCCGGTATCACGCCCTTTAAAACCATATTATTGAGTGATAAATGTGGGAATATATGACAGTCCTCCGGAACTGACTCAACTGCCATGGTGTTGGCACCCTTTACAGGCTCGGTATATATATTATATATAGTGATTTGGCTTCTCGAAGACCTTATATGAAGTTAACTCTACTACTGCTGGTATACACATTCGTATAGGAGATTGCAACGTTCAATTTCCCTACGTTCCTCGCCAAAATATGAAGTGGGTAAAGGGCGTAACATCGGTTCCTACTGATGAGTCGCCAGTAAGCACGAAACGAATGTGCGCCAGATTATACGTTCCGTTTATGCTGTCTTTGTTTTATACTTCTGGCCATAATTGAGCTAATTTGTTACTAGATGCGCAAAAACTAATACACAATTGCATATCTATTAGTTCTCCACCATAAACCGCATCTATTTTTCATTCTAATATTATCGGTGATGTATTTTAGCTATTCTTTAAATTAGTAGATTATACTATTAATAGTTTATGAAAGTTCTTATCAAAAGAAGTCAATGTAAATAAATGAAGAAAAATATTATGAATTCTTGCAATAAAAGTTCTAAATTATTGAAGAAAAAATTGTATAACTTATTTTGCGTATATCTGCGATAGAACTTGAGTTCCAAATGTTTTTATTTTGTTTCATTGCTATCAGTTATAAACTTTTTTAACTTTTATATATTTTTGAACACCTGAGTTTTTATTCTGAGTTACATAAAATAACGTATGAAATTCTCGATGAAATTTATAAAATCACGCAATGCGTCAATGCGTAGTAAGGATAATAGTTCTAAAAATCAAATGTTCCGGCATGGTTAACACCCATTCTGCGCCTTCTCTCATTATGTAAAAACGTGCTATTTACGGCACAAAAGCAGTGCTGAATCATTGTGTTTGGTTAATGTTCTTATTCTGAATTGTGTGTAAAGATTTTAACCACTTGTTTGGTCAATAATTGTCACTTCAACGACAGGTTTGCACTAAATTAAGTCGTAACCGGAATTTTGTGTGCTTTACCTGTGAACGTGTAAAGATCGTCAATATGCAAATAAATGACAATTATCTGTTGATAAAAATTTATGCCAAATTGCCTACTTGTCCATGAAACTTATTAGTTTTGCTTTTATTGGTTTCAGACTGTTATTATAGAAGACATTGGTTTGTGAGATTATGTTCATTTTCTTTTGTGTCATGGACCGGCAGTCTGTCATTTTACTCTATTTCAAGTTCGCATCCCTTATTTGGGCTATTGCGATTAACCTCTTTCAGATCTAATCGTAAACTATACTGAATATTCCCATTTATTACGTTGTTATATTTAACCATACGGAACCTTTACTCTGTAAACCAATTTTTCTAATTTTCTACGTGATTAGATTATAAATCAACTCAATCAGTTTGTCATTTTCTTACTCTTTTAGCGTCGTGTTTTATGCAAACTACAGTATTCCACAAAAAGCTATTACAAATAATTTATGGATCTAACTAATTCCTGTTTTAGTTTCCATGAGATAGATTCTAATTCCTTTCTACAATGGAGACTTTTTAGAATCCTTTTCCCTGTTTCTTCCTCACTCCGCAATTTAGCGCACAATACAAAGGCAGACTAATAAAGTAAATTTTAAATTTCATTTAGACCACTTTTATGTTTCTTCATTTGTTTTTCTCGATATTATTTGATGAGCTATGGACTGAAAGAGGAACTCGGAATTGTTTTCCGAAAATTCGCCATTGAATAAAGGGTACTGCGAACTGTCACTAGCCGATCCGCACACGGATCAGGTAATTACGCTATATAATTCAACGAACGTTGGTTGCGCGGGCGGTGATAACAATTACTATAATCAAGGTCACTATCTTGATAAAAGTACCTGATCCATTAATTACTTACATGTCAGTATAAACTAAGAATTTTTTAGTGTAGAAAAGGCAATTCCTCAAGTAGACCGGTTAGTTTTAAAATGACTTTAGTACGATAGCAAAAAGTATAATGCGATGCTTTAAATCAAGTTTGCGAGCTTGAACTAAACACCAACCCCATTGTATTTAACCAGTCTACGAACAACATAACAAAACTACGGCCAGCTGCAAAACAATGCTTTAAATCAAGTTTGCGAGCTTGAACTAAACACCAATCCCATTGTATGTTGTTCGTAGACTGGTTAAATACAATGGGGTTGGTGTTTAGTTCAAGCTCGCAAACTTGATTTAAAGCATTATTACCACCACCCGCGCAAACAATTATTGTTAAATAGTATAATGCGATGTTGGGCCAAAAAGCAAATAATCTCCGGCTGCCGCATCAAGTGCATTTTAGTTAAAGGACAAACTATACGTAGATTGAATAATGTTAATGTGAACATTAACAAAATTTTGCACGTATTGAAAAACTACTCCTTCAATTTTAAAGAAATATATTTGTGCGATGATGGGTATAACGTAATTACTATAATGAAGGTTACGATTTTAATATAATCAACTGGCCCAGGTGCTGACTCCAGTTTCGAGCCCTGTCCGCGGCAAATTCTCGCCGGTACATGATGAGTTCCCAATACGTACGAAACCGGTCTACTTGAGTAATTGCCTTTTCTACACTATAAAATTCTTATTTTATACTAACATGTAAGTAATTAATGGGTCAGGTGCTTATATCAAGATCGCAACCTTGATTATAGTAATTACGTTATACCCATCATCGCACAAATAGATTTCTTTAAAACCGAAGGAGTTTTTTTATTAATTTGTATATAAATACCACCATAGTTACGTGCAAAATTTTGTTAGTGTTCACATTAACATTTTTTCAATCTACGTATATTTTGTCCTTTAACTAAAATGCACTTGATGCGGCAGCCGGAGATTATTTGCTTTTTAGTCCAACATTGCATTATACTTTTTGCTATCGTACTAAATTCTTTTTAAATCTAACCTTTTATTAATTTACTGTTGTCCACTCAATAGCATTAGATGCTAAGCACTGACGAAATAAATGCATTACCAGCTCTTAAGTAGATTTTTAATTCAACAGAACACACATGACCTCCAATAAAGATGGGAACTAATCATGCATTACGTTTTGGCATCTCTTTAAAGGTTAGCAGCTTTTATGTACTTACAATGGCTTTATTAAACGTCTCCTCGACATAATGTTATGATAGGAGTTGAAATACTCCAAGATTTTTTGGTTATGGAGCGAAACGACTCACGTTGTTACATTATACAGATATTTACAAAAGAAGAGAAAGTTATGCCAATGAAAATCGTTGAAAAATTCATCCGAAGAAATGTATTCTATAAATGTTATTTTTTTGCATTCATAAATATAGTGTGTGGAATATTCAATATTTTAAACAGCCAGCTTCCTCTGTCTGTCACTTTGTTTTCTTGTTACTTTTTTCCTGTTGAACCGTTGACTTGAATTTATTTTATATTGTACATACACTTAAAGTGATTTTTTTTCTTCATTTTAGTTCTCGTCGAAGAGGGTGTTCGTAAGTTAGAATTGCTGTGATATTTTGTCAATTTTGTAGAACGGATACATTTTTACCAGCTTTTAATTATGGATCAAACACACTTATAACTAGTTGCATTACATTATTAATGAGATATTTGGCTCTGAAGTCTCTAGATTGCCTATCAATCGCATTATTCCTTGTTTACGTTATTCAAGATATTAAAACGACCTTAACATAAACAAGAAATTTAAGAAAACAGACTAAACCCATTAGGGAATAAAATACATGTAAAATGATATTCATAAATCGAACTTAACACAATTTAAATCAAAATTGTATATGCAGTAGTTTTTTCCGTGTGTAACTAATCGCTATATTTCACGCGAATTGTAGAAGAAGGTCAGTTTTTGTTGAAAAACTTTCAGAAAATCATTGAAGATAAGAAAACCACTAAATCATGCAAAAATTCTTATATTCGCAGAGTAAACTCACCAGAGGAAGTTTATCAATAAACCTTATTGGGAATTTTTTACGTACTGTATAGAAGATGCTGTGGATGGAATTTGAACCTTTCACATTCCTTTAGGACCTGTAACTTTCTAGCAAATTGGGCAATATTTCTTTCCCAAAAATGAAGAAACTGGTCTACTGGATGATTTGATACTTGATATATATATATATATATATATATATATATATATATATATATATATATAATGTGTGTGTGTGTGTGTGTGTGTACATAAACACATCCGATTCAGAAAAATAAATGTGTACGCTTGTATGTATATTTGTTTTTGTTTACGTAATTCACAAGTACCCTTTCAGTCTGTATAGCGTGTACTCTGCATTTTTTATGCATAACTCAATCAAGTGACTTTACTTATTTACACTTCTGTCATTGCATATTTTTGTTATTTTTATTCAAAAAATAGTTTACATTTTTTAACAATTAGAGTTTTAGTTCAATGACGCGGCATAAAATAGCACATTGCTCATTATATAGTGAGAGAAATCGTGAAGCTAGGTAATACTCGAGACTAATATTCTTAATATTTTTCGATTCATGCTACTTTATAAAAACACGTGAACGAAATCCTAAGGAGGATATCAGTTTATTTATTTTTTCAGCAAGTATTGTTTACATGCATTAATGTTATGTAGAAAATGAGCAGCAGTAAAGTGAGAAAACATAATAGCATGTACATTATTTATTCGAAAAAAATTCCATAAGTTGCATTTATGCTAAGCAACTATTTGTGTATTCTAAATTAAACGCCTCTTATTTATAGTTATGACTTCGTGATATTTCTTATACTCAAAATTCTTGCTTACCAATATATGAATCACTAAAATGCAGATTATAACTGTTACATTATCGATTTCTCCACATGTTTTAACTTAATTTGGCAGGAGGATGCTCCAGGTAAGGTTCGAGGCAAATACGCCGAAGCCGACGGGCCCGGGTTCGAGCAAATTCTGGACAGTACATATAACGGGACTGCTGTTTATATAAAGATCGCAACCGTGGTTTAAGTAATTGTAATCATCGCCTTCGTAACTAATGTTCGTTTAATTATATAAATGTTAATTCGTGATCTTTTGCAAATATTTCCCGTCTGACACAATAGGCCAATCATTTGCGCAGTCCTTTCGCACTGATATCTCGTTTTAATTTCATTAAACAGAACCCCAGAGTTGGACCGTGTTCTGTCCGTTGTATATTTCCCAGGTAATACACAATAGTATTGCTGGCTCCATCAACCAGACCGAGACTATTCTCTTTATTCTGAACAACATTCTGGAATACTCATTTATTCATGTCAAGATATAGAGCGTGATATGAAAACCAATCTCATTATATATATATATATATATATATATATATATATATATATATATATATATATATATATATATATATATATATTTCAGTATATACAAAGCAATTTGCAAGTATGAACAATTTATATATTAGACCGGTTTCGTCCTTAATGGGTTCTCATCACATACTGTCCAGAATTTGCCGTGGGCAAGGATCAAACCTAGGCACCTGTTGTTCGGAATCTGGTACTCTTACCACTGCGCCACCCTGCCGCAGATTACACACAATGTTCTGTTATATACTATCTAATTTTTCTTGGTCAGAATTTCGTTTAGGTAGAGCCTATATGGCATATCGTTAGACATAAAATTCCAACTAACCTCATGCAATCTGTCATTTCATAAAGGGCACATTAGCTGGAGACGTAGTATTGAATTGAACATACATCTAAGTAAATGAACGTTGGATACGCGAGTGGTGATAACTTTAAATTAAATCAAGATTGCAATCTTGGTATAAACACCTGACCCGTTATGTACATACCTGGGTTTATCTGCTTCGTAATTGTTATTATTACTCACACAAATATTGCTTGTTTAATCGTGTAAATCTATAATCCCTTACCACGTCCGCAGATGACGTATTGTCTGCTTGGGTCGGCTAGTCGCAGACTTATGCCTAGGGAGTTGCCAAATCGGCTCCATCTGATAGACATGTATAACCGAGAAACTTAAATTAATTTAAAATTAAAAACTGTGTGCATTATGCGTCAGGGTGGTGCTGAGGCAAGTGTACCAAGTCCCGAATCTCTTCCGCGGAAAAATTTTTGAAATTACAAATAAGTAAAATTATTCTACTGTATGAATTTCCTTTATTAATGATTAGTTTTTACTGACATATATATATATATATATATATATATATATATATATATATATTGTGATGGGTGCTAATATCACACCCGCAACCTAGGTTATAATAATTTACATCACTACTCGCGTTATTTATGTTCGTTTAATTTACTTAACACCAGTCATTTAATTAATTCTACGAGCGCAAATTTAATCGTTCACTGCATTAGCCTAAATCCAATTGACTTGACTGACAAGATGATTTTTAACGTCTTTGTTTATAGATTTTAGAGTAAGTTACATCTTCACGAAAAATGGAATAAATTCGATAGGGACTGGAACCGAGAGTAAACTGGCTGTGCATCGCAATCAATTTTCCCACACTCCGTCGCCTCATTACCTTTATTTTGCAGGTGACTGTGCACTTGTTTCTTGTTTACCATTCATGCTTTCATTAAAGACTTCGTAACTTCACTATCTATGAAGAGTGAAGCAAATGCGCATTGTTATTTTGCTAAATATCTTCAATAGAACTTTCGCCAATTTTTTTACTTTCCTATCGATTAATCTGCGCATTCAGGCCAATCTGAGTATATCCACGTTTTGTCGTAATTATTTTTGTTGTAGTTTATGTTGTTGCCGCTTCTCATGTAAACACGTTCGTTGCTTTTTGCTGACGACAGCGCAGTGTAAATTACACATTTAAAATAATTTATTAAAACATACTACTGTCATCGCCTGCGAAAATACACGTGTATGCACGTATCGATTCCGTTTTAAGCATTCTTTGACATGGCACCATTTAAAGATAAAAAATTTAGTGAATGAGAGAAATTTGAAACTTAAACGTATGTTTTAAATACAATGGTAACTACGCGTCTGCAATTGCGCAACACAACCGTGAAACCTCACACCTATGTTGTCCAAACGTTGTATTTATGATAAATAGTAAATTCAATAAAAGAAGGGAGTTGGCCACATACGAAGCTTTATGAATAACAAAGTACATGGTTATGCAAACAGAAAATGCATGTTCGCGCATTGAGCTTGAACTGGAGGTGATACACATAATTGATTTGTTTTCCCCTATTTCTCTCTCTCTCTCTCAATGCTTACATTTTCTATCTTGACCTCTCAATTTATATATACAGAGATTTTCATTTGTAGATACTTGGGAAAGAATACTTTAAGAAAACAGTTCTTGAGTCTGATAAAATTTGTTTACCTTTTTTCACATGCAAATGGTACTGTGAATATATGTAATCGTGAAATTTAATTTCTCCCGGGTGTGGCAAATGATTAACAACTTATCTTGTTTGCCTGTCATGCAGTATGACAGTATCGACGCTAATTGCGTGTACTGACATGTCATGTTTGCTAAAATATCTAAAGCCACATGTGCACTAACATATTGCCTTTCCTTTCCTAGACGAATGGCTAGAAAATGGCAGTCTCCGAAGCAAAATGTATCGAAAACGGACATGGAATTGACAGTACATTCATTATCCCAGACACTGTCTCCATTTTAAAAGTTGAAATTTGATGATGAACAACATGTTGTTCGACGACTGGTTAAATACAATGGGATTGATGTTTGCTTCAAGCTCACAAACTTGATTTAAATAATTGTCACCACCACCTGCGCAATCAATAATTGCAAAATTCAATAGAAACAATAAAACAGCACTGATGATGAACACTACCAAATGACGATATATTTCAGTTTACCTGTCAATTCGGAAGCACCATCCTGAATAATTATTCGAAGTATTAGTAGGGCAGCGACTTTGCGGATGCTTAATTCTCAACGGATGCTTGTTATTACAGAAAGAAAGTTTGCAATCGAAAAGAAGAACGTGTTTTATTCATAAAATTGCCACTGTTAATCAGTGCGCTACGTAGGCCGAAAAGGTCTATTACTAAAGAAGCGAATTCAAGGGCAAATTGGATTAAACGCACCTGCCAAAGTGTAAAACGTTTCAGCATCAACTAAACACATTATTTCTAAAAATCACTTTCTAAATCAGGCAGATTTACCGGTGTTTTCCAGAGAATAATAACACAAATGAGTTACGCATAGACGAAGCTGCTGTATGCAGCATATGTATACATTAGTTAAGTAGACAAAATTAGTTCGTACACTATTTGTATAAAAACTGGTGAATTGTTTAATTGAACGAAAATTGGTTGAACAAGCGTGGATAACATTTACTATAATATAAACACCTGACCCATTTTCTACATAAATTTGGCAGTATAAACTAAAAATTGCATAGTTTACAAAAGGCAATTCATCCAGTAGACCAGTTTCGTTCTTATTGGGAAATCATCACGTACTGGCCAGAATTTGCCACGGACGGGGCTCGAACCTGGCCAAGTCGGCTCCAACCACTGAGCACGAGATTCCGAAGCAGAAGTACCACATTCAATATTTTTTTATACGGCAGGGTGGCTCAGCAGTTAGAACAACAGATTCCGAAGCAGACGTGCCCAGTATCGACCTTAGTCCGCTGCAAATTCTGCTCAGTTGGTGATGAGTTCTCAATAAGGACGAAACCGGTCTACTGGATGATTGCCTTTCATACCCTATACAATTCTTAGTTTATACTGACAAATGTATGTACTTAATGGGTCAAGTTTTCATATCAAGATCGAAAACTTGATTAAGTAAGTGGTAAACTGTTCGTGGGTGTGTGACCTTAATATGTATGTTAAATGATGTATGCATTTATCCCAATTTAATCCACCTCCATTTACAAAATTGACTATATAAATATATAGTACCAGATATTGCATTCGAGTTGAATTCTGGCGAAAGGAAAGTGACATTATTTAAATGGGTTTCACATACCTGCCTTAAAATAGATTTCTGCTTCAATACGCGATTTGCTGCTCAATTTCAATTACAAATGCATAATAATAGCCAAACTAAACCTTCTGGAAGTTCATTTTTCCATGCCGGTATGTGCAAAAAATTTAATAGATATTCGCAATTTAACACAAAATTTTACGTTTTAATCAACATGAACTGTTTTTCTTACCGTCCCACAATGGGTAGGAACATTTTAAAGAAGTATTTGGTAAACTTCATAGGTAATTACAATTTAGGAATTTTGTTTAATAATATTATAGAATCAAAGCTAGCCGTTTTAATGAGGCATATTCTTTTGATGAAATGGTTATAAAATCTCAAAAATAGATCTACTATTCTTTTTTCTAGGTAGTATCTTGAGCAAATTATTTGATAGGAAAAATATAAAATGAAGAGCATACAAAACGCGTCATATTAAATTAACCTGTTTGACATAACCAATAACAACAAGCATAAAAGTTTGGAAAAAATGAGAATATGCTACAAATGCACGCATACACAGGAAAGCGCGCATAAACACACAAAAACGTCCAAATAGATAGCATAAATTTAAATTACAGTCAGATATTTTATTTTAGTTTTTATTTAAGTTGAGAGTTTTATATGTCATAAATAGTAGCTTCTGCAATGCTCAAATCCTTTTCATTCCGTGCCTCATACCTCTGAGTTTTACCAGGTCTTTGTTTAAACATAATGTAATTCGAGAAATACTCAGGATATTCAATCATTACTGATTTATTAAAGTAAGTTAATACGTCACAACTATATAAGACCATCATCTTGTCTCCAGACTGTCGTTAATTTGAAATAGTAATTAATTACATGTTTACATTACCCAACATAAAACTGGTAGGAAAATGCGCATATACAGACACAAAAAGACCATGATTCACCTGTTTTACCAGGTTCATTTAAAAACTTATTATGTTTACTTTACCATGGAGAGGAATTTTGCTAATGACGTTTACCACAATACGCAGCTTCCTTTCATTTCTTGATATAATAAAAAAACTGGAAAGCAGCCTGAATGGAGTGTGATTTTTGTAATCAGGGAAAGCGGAATAGTCATCCATTTTTCCAGCTGTGTTTAATCAAAAATAGGTTTGGATTAGCTTCTTATGTAATGCGCAAGTCCTCCCAATATTACCTTCTGAAAAGCTATTATATGCGTAATAATATGCAATTTTTCTTAAATTTTCGATTGAAGGATGTTCACTCTGTACATTAATGTTCAGCGAGCTCTATTTTGCCAAATTAAACAGTATTTTTTGTCTAAGGCAACTCAGTTGTTTTTTCTAATTTTCGATTAACTATTTCGGATAGTGCGTTTCTTTGAAGGATGAAATAGGCATGTTTGATTATTTGGTTGAGTGCTGCTACGTTGCCTTTGTTACTGTATACCTGAATTAGTTTCAGCCATTCGTAGCTGTCAAGTAGGCAAACCAAAAGAATTTCATTTGTTTTTTCAATAGAAGTTTTTTTTATATTTTTACTAACATGATACACAGGTGAGCTGAATCGGGATACGATCGGTAAAGCAACACATAACTGAACGAAGGTTACGACCTTTCGTCTCTTTAAAATAGTCAGAGAGGATAAAGCCGAATATCTGACCTTTCATGCCTTATATAAACATTACAATTTGATCCACATTGGTCAGTTGGCTGTCGTGTTATGGTGGTGATCTAATCCTCGCACCTCATTTCCTGTGGTCAGTGTGAACGATATTGGAGCCTTCGGAATAAATGGACGAATCAGCACTCAGCCACCACGAAGACGAACTCGATGCGTACTTGGAAATGGGGATCAATCGGATCTTTGCGAAACTGATAGAGCAAAGCGACAACCCACGATCGCCAATCGTAGTAATTATCAATGGGACGGCCGCATTGCGCAACCCTTCAAAAAATAAAACGTGTGCGGATAAAAATGAAAATTGCGTGTAATGTGCGGCATGGCGTCGCATTGGATGAGTACCAGACTCCAAAGCAGATTTACACGGGTTCGAGCCCCGATCATAGCAAATTCTTTAAAATACCTGTCGAAATCTCAATAAGAATGAAACTGGTTTACATAATGCAAGTTATATATGTATGTAGAAATAGAAGTAAAACTGAGTCAGGTTTGTTACCACCCATAATCAAATGAAAACCAAGGATGTATATAAATGAAAGATTGTAAAGTGAAGCTTAGTAGTCTCGAAATAAATGGCCATTATCCATTTTGTTATTAATGTCTTTTTTCTTCATAATTAGAAATATACTATGTAATATTCGATGGAAATGGACATAATAAAGATATATATATATATATATATATATATATATATATATATATATATGCACGTATGTATTTTTATATTTATTGTATGGCCATTTTTCAATCTTTGTACGTCTAACCGACGCTGGTGTTGCATTTAATCTGGTAAGTCTGCGATTGCATAGTTAATTTTGCCAAACCTATTTGATTAATTCCTCATGGAGTGACAGGTGTGATGCGGTCGTCGTTATGACGTAACCTATATGGCAATCGGATTGAATTGTGTTCAGAATAACTTAAAATTTATAGTTCCTATTTGATCAAAATTCACTTTACTTGTTCAACGGCATGCCAATTGACTTTCCTTTTTTAATATCTATCCAGAGGATGACACACGAACTCTTCTCAGTGATGTAAGGCGAGAAACAAGTGGTGACTATAGGGAGGCATTGGAAATAATTATGGAGGGCCGACGTGACGAACTGACCGTCCTACAAATGAAAGAGTTGCTGAACGGAGAGACAAACATGATACCTGTCAATAGGGAGCTAGCTCTGAGCGATGCAAAAATCATCTACGATTGCGGCGAAGGGTCTGTAAAACGTATTAATGTTTAAATTTGTGCATTTATTAGCATATTTCACGAATTTTCATCTGGTTGACTTTAACTTATTCTCTCACATCTGGGCTTTTGTACATTCCAAATAGTTTGACTGCCAAAATCCTAAAGGCGTTATGTTTATTAAAATTATTAAAACCTATGACCCCAGGTTCGAGCATTTTTGTGGTACTCGGCCATATAAAATAAATACTGTTGGAATGGAACTTCCTCCGAATGTCAATAGTAAAGCTCAAGCTAACGTACAGAAGTGGGCGAAGAATGAAATGAACTTATATCAAATGACCTGCTACAGGTTAAATTGAAAGTAAATTCGTTCTATTTTACATATGTAACATTTATTATCTATAATCCATTTCTTTGTTGGTAGGCTCGCGTAAATATTTGTTAATCAAACTTATTTGAGCTGTAATCAAATAATTATATGATTTAAAACACCTATTGGCACATGATTCTTTTTAAATTATCTGGTTAAAATCACTCCTTTGCAGGCAAATGGAAAGAAGAAATTGTGTGTTCAAATAATATCACGTTTCACTACTTCGCAATTGAAATATCATGTAATCTGCTTATGCAAACTTTTTATGCATAACGGTACACAATTTCAATTTTACATTACCTTCCAGAATGTCGGGTTTCTCTTTAGCATATTTTACTAACCATATATTTGCTATTGTTGTTTTTAAAAAAAACTTTCATCAATCTATCTTCACTAGTTACCTATTATAAAATCTTTTTATGTTATTATATTCTAGGTATTCTCCTAATATATTGACCCTAATTCTAACGTTTCTCTTATCCAGCCAGTAGGCAGTTTTCATTATACTAAAAAAAAATTTTTTAATGTGAATGGTTACTTTTTTAATGGTAAAAACGAAGATAAAAGGAAAATAAGAGGACAGAGTGAAATCGTTCCTTCAAATATAGTAGCAAGAATTTCTCGGAATTGTATTCGCCAAAGCGAGTTCGATCCTTCATGCGGATTTCCTCACTGTTGACAGTTGCCATCTTATCTAGACAAACTTTAATATACGTTTATTTTTCTGTTAAGGTATTCATTTTACTAGCTACCATTAAAACCAGCTGTTCTACATAGGAGTAATAACCAATAATACCACTTACAACAAAGAATATAAATATGGCCCGCCTCTTATTAAGACAAATTTAAGTAATAATGTTTTAGTTAATGTCCTATCCTGATGCTCGACTGCTGTTTTTCAGCACCCTTTTGTACTCTTTGCTGCGTCAATCTCTTGCAGCGCCAAGATGCATAAAAATATTAGAATAAAAATAAATTTAACCCTAAAATATACCTTCACGTATGTTGTTTATTCCATGGGATTCGCTAAACCTCACGCACCAGCGAATTCTGCTCAAATTCCTTAACTCGGTCCTATCTATACATCAATGCAATTTTTCATTTTTGGCTATTTTCCTATAGTGCATTTTTTCAAATATATTATTTTTATAAAATCACTGGTTGTTTTCGAAAGCGATAAAAACAGGTATTTATCTACACCTCTGCTACCATCCTAAAATTTATGTATTCATTATGCATATAAATTTTGTTATAATGAAGAAAAAACGCATAAAATATCAAAATGTGTGTTGATTGTGGATAACGGCCGTTTTATGTCGAGAATACTCAATTGCACATTCCAATCATTAACTTATGTTTTCTGTGTTTACATCCATTTAATCAAATTATAACCTCGAATTTATGTGAACTGTAGATTTAAATGTGTATTTTAGTGTGCTCGGAATCAACTGATCATTATCCACATTAAACGTAATCATTAGTTATTGAAGATATCCCAATAAATTCGAAACCGGTCTACTGAATGAATTGTCTTTACTTATTTTATGTAATGCCTAATCTATACTTACAATATATATATATATATATATATATATATATATGATGAGCTGTGTTTATATAAATCTTGTAACCTTCATTTAAATAATTGTCATCACCACGCACGCAATCATTGATTTTCTTATTAGTTAAATGACTTATTGCTCGAGGTGGAAGTTACACGTTTATGAATTAAATTTGTAATCAATTTAATGAGACAACATCGGATTTATTCAGTAAATTAAATAGCAAATTAATTACCACATGTAGAATTATTGAAAAGTGCAACTAGCGTCATTTACACGTGCTAACGTGTTTCGACTCTGTGGAACTTTCGAATCGTTTTTACGGTCCGGCTTCTAAACTGGAATTAAAGTTCCGGAACATTCCGTATATTTCATCTATTTTAGCAAATTCTTATGATTCGCAATTGTTCATAATCGAGGTAAAATTTGTACCTAGGTTTAAATCTTCGTATTATATGCCACGATTCCTTGTTGATCACACTTTAATAATCGAAGAAAGAAAAAAGCGATTTGGTATATTCTGGAGATGATGAGTTTATTTATGTCCTAAAATCGTTTTACATTCATGAAACAATTTTAAAAACAAATTAGAATTATCCAAGTGGGTAGACGTTTGGCGATTACAATAGCAAACATCTTCATGCATTATTTAGATGATAATCTTTTTTATAAGACAACACTGAAGCCCAAATTGTATCTACGATTTTTTATGACAAATTGGCTATCCGGAACCATGGTGAGGATGAAATGCTAGCTTTCTTAATTTTAACAAATCGAATGAGCGTACTCAATATACCCGTGAAAGGGGGTAATTAGGTGAATTATTTTATTTGGATGTCAAGTTAAATATAAATTGGCAGAAATTAGAAATGTATATTTAAAGGAAAGAAACTTGCTATGTAATCCCTATTAATTTCAGTTTCAATTATCCTTATCGAGTTTTAATCGGTTTCTTAAAATCGTTAACAATTAGAAACTAAAGATTAACATAAATAAAATACAAGTAGTTAAAATTAGGCAGAATGTGTAAATTAGTCAAGGCTAATGGTTGTCATCATAAGATAATAAAAGCAACAATGATGGATTTTCACTTAAATCTAGTAATAATTTGATGTACAAAAAATCTCATCGGGCGAAGGAAAATCGTAGGGTTATGGTACCTGCGGACTCCAAATTAAACAAGAGGGTAAAATAAATAGCTTTAAAATACTATATAAGAACTGTCTAATGACAGTTCCGTACACTGAGCTTGAGATTCCCTCACTACAAAGAAAAGTTAAACATTAGAGCCATCATTTAAGTATGAAATCCATTTTAAGACTGTAATCTCATATTTGTTGGTGGCACTATGCTTTGAATAATGGTAATAAACGGGGAATATAGAACTGCATGTGAGTGTTGACATGTTATTAGATCTGATCCTGCCCTTCATGAAATGGAGATTGGACACACAATTACCTGAAATGAATGTGGGGCATACTGATATGTATTCGTAACAGAATGTCTAGATCGATAAAGGAATCTATTAAAATTAAATTAAGAGATGATATTATGAACGAAACAATCGTTCAAATATTCTTAGACTTGATTAATAACAACATTAACTAATGGCAGGAAAAATAAATTGCCAGAACCAAATTCTTAAACTAGCTCCAGTCTATGATTAAGAATATTTTAATATGAATCGTTTTTAGTTATCTTACAAATTTACTACTGGTTTATCAATTTTTATAGTTTAATCCTTTAAATTTTCATCCTTTACCTGCTCTCTTATCGTATCTATTAATTTAGGACTCTTAGTGAATGGAATTTTTTACCAAACGCCTCATATCAATTTTGCTTATTCCTTTGTTAATTAATTTTCATAATTTTATTGTCTTACGATCACTCATTTTGTTTCGTACTTTAATTACGCTCCTTATTTATGTAACTTCTGAACATTTACTTGGACATGATAGTTTGCCTTGCTCCAACACAATCCAGTGAGATCACCCTGTTATTATATCATTACAAATTATAGGAATAAAACAATTAGTCTGATTTTCGCAAAGGTTAGACTAGCATCTGTTGACAGCGGTTTCACTTATACATGTATTAATTATATTTAAATGAACATTTATTTATTACAACTACACGCACACATCCGGCTGTTATTTAATAAGGCAATCGTATGTATAAATGGAGTGGTTTGAGCGAAACTTTACAGGCGCATGGCTCGTATGTCTTTAATTTTGTCACTTGCCCGGACATGATGTTATCAGTAGTTTATTTGATTTATTGAACTACAACTCTAAATGTGAGGACATCCTCAAATACGTCATTGCCTAGGATGAATATAGAAAAATTAGTCCAACGCATGTAGGTAAATTAAAAATCAGCCTCTAATTATACTTAGTTTGTTATTCTCATCATTTTTATGCATACACGCATACGCAATGAACACATATCTAATGAAACGTCTGTTAGATATTATGAGACAAATAAATAAGAAATTTAAAATGAAATAGTTTGTTCTTAAGGCTTGTGATAATTTGTGGACAAATGAAAGATGCCGATAGAGTTATCCAAAATATTTCCAAAATTACAATTAACCCGATAAAATCCTGCGTTTATCGCAACACAAATCAGTTCATTCTTAAACACTCGGTGTTTTATTTTTTAAATAATTTACAAATAGAAATTTGTAATTCAACATAAAACATACAATTGTGCAAAACATTCTTTTCGATTACGTGCCTTAATAAAATTCATAGTACCCTTTCCAAGTGCAAAAAGAAAAAGAAATTTTATCAGATACAAGAAACGTTTCTTTCTGTTTTCCTTCTCAATTATCAACAAATAAACATTTCGTGATGTTAAAATTTAAAGATACAACAAGGTAGAAAAATGTAAACATGAAGAGAGTGTGAAATAAGGGAACAACCAATCAATTACGTGCGTCACCTCCAGTTCAAGCTCAATTCCTGAACATGCTTTTCTACTTGAATACATCGGGCTGCAATCTGTTTATTCATGAAGCTTCATATGTGGCTAACTCCCTGCTGTTATTGCGTTTAGTAATTAAATTAAATGCTACGTCTGGAGAACATACGTGTGAGGTTTCAACAATGTGTTGCGCAACTGCAGACGTGTATTTACCGTTTGATTTAAAACAGGCGTTTAAATTGCAATCTTTTATCATTCGAGTAATTAACCGTCTGGTCGATTGGCCTACGTAGGTTGATCGACAACTTGCACGTTTATAATAGTAAATAATTTTTGATGTTGACATTAATGGCTGTTTTTCTTTGATTGCTGGTAAAGGCAAGTGTGTAACCTTAAATAGCACTCCTAGTTTAGCTGCATTAAGTGTGCGTGTTGATACCTCTTCAACTTTCTTTTTTGCAACTCGGGAAACCTCATTAAAATAACATGTACGAATTGGAGACTGAAATATCATGAAAAATAAAGTTGAAAAATCTCTATTTATTTAAATAATAATTAATATTTGTATAAAATATTAAGCAATAAATTGCCGCATATCAGAATTTCCATACCTTAGATATGAATTTTGACTCGATCTTCGCTAGTCTATTTGCCGCTGTGCTTTCATGATGATGATGATGATGATGGAAGTTCAAATCGCGTCATTGCTTGCGACCGAAGGTAGTTCTGCTATTTTGTGCGATTAGTTATGTAGAGTTGAATTGATGGTTATCTCAAGTTCGCAAACTCGGTATAAATAACGAAAAAGTAGACGGCTTAACTACAAATGTTGATGTGATTGGTCGAAAAACCACATATACAAGCTGATAGTTTTATTAACTTACACACTATCTACTTCTCGGTTGCGCTGCGTATTCAATGTACTTGAATGTTAAACATTTGAAAATAACGTGTATTTTTAATAATTTAGTGAAAATTTAGTCTTCTTATTTCATCTATGTTTTTATCTCATTATAACGTCTAGCCGAATCGGCACCAACGAAAAACGTATTTCGCAGATATTTGTACACAGACTGCCATGGCAAATTAAGGCATTGGATGAAGCATACCAGAATGTGAGTGACAGTTTTGCTGATATCTGCTAAATTAATAAAGAATTTCAGAGTTAATTTCATTTTTAACTGAACAAATTTATTGCAATTAGTGGTAGATATTCCAATTAATAAAAATAATTTCTAAAGCGCTATACAGCAACTGCATATAGTTTTAGCCTATCTCATTCATTTAATTTGCAGATCTGAAAATTTAATTTACGAACCCAACTGTTTCGCGGCATCTGTCAATTACACATCCGGCAAATTTTGAGAAGACGAAATTAGCCAGGATAGATTATTTATGATCGATATGAATTCGTTTTAGTTTAATGTTCTTTTATAAAACTCTTCCTGCAAAAATAGTCATTGTCTTACATGAGCCGAATTTCTATTGGTCTACGTACAATGCAGGCCGGAAACCAGACAAAGACATACATTTTCTAATTTTATCAGCCAATAAAAAATTGCACTTGAACAGTTATTATTTTTTATTGATAAATTATGTTATAAGCAAAGTAATTGCTATTTAGTACTTACGCTCTAACTAGTAACAAAATGCCCATATTTGAATATATTCACCGAGATTTGCAGATTAATGTAGCTCTACAACATTTTTAAACAAATTCTTTTGAATGGTTTCTTTTTCACAGTGTTATGGAAAATCAGTAATTGATGCCTTGAAGTCAGAAACATCCCTTGACTACAAACGATTCTTGGAAGATGCGTGTAAGTTATGATATGCAGTTTGCTATAAAGCCATTCCTAATGAGGTTTTAATTAATCAAGATGCATTCAATAAGTAAATTTGGCAAATATTGAGTGATAATGCGAAAGAACAGTTTTGAGATGAATAGTATGCAGAAGTGTCAAGCTTAGTTGTGGCGCAAATTATTAACAAGCATTAAACCTTCATGATTGCGAAAACTAATATATCAGCATTTTTATAAATTTTGAATGCCATACTTGCAAGCAAGTTAGCTAGAATAGAGCAGTGAAACATGCGCGAATCTGCAAGATCATAAATAGACGCATGCGTTGCCTGATTTTCACTTCACAACTAGAATGCCAAAATCGGCAGTGTGTACAATGGCGAGTTACGCTCTTTTACTGGAAGAATAGAGTCGCCAGACGCCTTGCTCCCAACTTTCCTTGCAGCTAGCACATGTTAACAGAGCAAATTGTCATTGCGACCCGCAGAATCAGCAGAAATGGCAAAGTTTTCAGCACTTACCATCTTATACTCCTTTAATACTGGCAAGGCTTGTTAAATGACACCGACTATGGCCAACAAATTTAAGGTCGGAATTTTTGCCAAACCCCGTTGCTAGGAGGGCACACTTTCAAATTTATTAAATTTGCAATACCAAATATCTCAATTTTGCAGAGATTTGGTCATAATAAACTTCCTCCAGTTAATAAATGTAGACGGTATCTTTAAAAAAAACTGCCGTAAGTTGCTGCAGTAACTGGGGATCAATAGAAATTTAAATTTTCAAATTTGGAGAAATTTAGCATATCATACCGTACACCGACTCGTCAACCCTATTGTTTGCATTATGTACCGGCTTGGCAACTATAGTTTTTGTACCATTTACGACTCGGCAACAATAGTGTTGGTACCATGTACTAATTATGTAATCAGTGTTAGTACCATTTACAAGCTCGGTATGTATTACATATATTGAGTTGGCTTTGAAATTGCATCGTCGGGGACTTCATAGAATGCTAACACTACTACTGCTGGTATACACATTCGTATAGGAGATTTTACTGTCCAATTGTCCCATATTCCTCGACAAAATATTTAGTGTGTATGAGGCGTCATATTGGCTTCTACTGATGAGCCGCTATTAAGCACGAAACGAATGTGCTCATGAGATATTACCTCTGGTTTATTCTCCTGGTCTTATTTGAATTAATTTGATACTAGGTGCACAACACTTAATACACAAATGCTGTCGAGATTCTCAAGCTTTAAATAGACATCAATCTCATTGTATCCAACCAGTTGCACAACATATTAAAACTACCGCCAGTCGCACGCACTGACGCGTTTCGACATTCCATGATCATCAAAGCACCAGCAGTTTCACAAAGATCCGATTGATCATCATTTTTCCGGTATGCATCTGTTTTGTCTTTGATCAGGCTGGGCGCGTACTTGTCCCTTCCTTCTGAAGGCTTCAACATCGTTCATACTAACCATTGGAAATGCGGTGTTGAACCATCTTTTTGGTAATCAATTATACCTTTGCGAAACTGATGGTACAAAGCAACAACCTGCGAACGCAACTCGCGGACATTCATCATATGTAGCTCGCACTGCGCAACAACCCTTCAAAACACCATAAAAGCACGACGGGAAACTGATTAGCAAGGATCCAAACGCAGTGCATATATTGGGAAAGCAAAATTGGATATGCGGCTCGCACCACTTGTAGTTTTGCATGCATTGTACTTCTCTGGAAATTTCGACTGCGCAATTTCTATGCAGTCACGCTCAGTAGCGTTTTTCAGCTTTCTGCATTTTTCATAATGTATACCATTAAAAAAATTGTAATAGCCCAGGTTTTGATAACAATTGATAAACCAAGTTTGTGAACTTGAAATAGACACCAATCCCAGTGTATTGAACCAGTCGCAAAAAACTGGACAGAGTACTGTCACTTACACTTACTGACGAGTTTCGACTTTCTATAATCATCATCACTGAAAATCAGAAATACGTGTATCACATTTAGTAGTCTTGCATACACTGTACTTGACAGTAAATGTCGGCTGTGCAATTTCTTTGTTGTCAGGAATATTAACTTTTTTGCAGATTTTCGCCACGTATATATCAGATATACTGCCGATAGATCTGCTATTTTGTGCGACTGGTAAGACGCGCGTTATTTTGACTTACAGAACTGTTATCACCGCCCGTGCAATTAGTTGTGTAATTTAAATAGATTTGGCGAAATAGGCCAAAAGTCATTGGTTGTGACTGCATAGAAACTGTGCAACCAACATTTGCAGTCAAGTAACATGTATGCAAGGTTACAACATGTGATAGACGTATTTCTGATTTTTTGTAACTTGCATATGCATTGCATTTTGATCCTCGCTAGTCAGCTTACTGGGATAGTCTGATGATGATCATGGAATGTCGAAACGCGTCAGTACTTGTGAATGACGGTAGGTTTGCTGTTGTCCAATGCCTGGTTAAATAAAATGGGATTGATGTTTACTTCAAGCTCGCAAACTTGATATTTTAGATTTGATACCACCACTTGCGCAATCAATGATTGTTTACTTGTATTATCTATGTATATGTAACAAAAGCTGCAAACAGTTAATGTTCGTGACAGCATAGAAATGGTGCAGCCGACATTTCCAGTCAAGTTCAAAAGGTGAGAGCCGCATATCTCATTTTGCGTTCAATATACATACATTGCTTTTTGATCCTCGTTAGTCAGTTTGCCGTTGTGCTCTACTGGTAATTGTAGGAGGTTGAAACGCGTCAGTACCTTGTAAGTGACGGTAGTTTTCAATGTTGTGTGAGTGGTTATATACAAAGGGATTGGTGTATATCTGAAGCTAGAAAAATTATTTAAATCATTGTTGTCATGGGACGCGCAATAAATATTTAACATTTAGATACTGTTCGTGGTAGAGAACTAACAGATATGCAATTGTGTATTAGATATTGCGCAACTAGTAACAAATTAGTCTAAATATGACCACAAGGATAAACCAAATGCAGCACGAACGGAACGTATAATCTCACGCGCAATAAATGTTTTTTTAAAGTTGTATTCCTTAATAACTTGTGCAAATGATGAACACATTTTGAAGAATTTTCAGTAAAGCGAAGATAAAAGAAAGATTTTAAGTTTCGTGGCACTTTCCCTTATTTTTGGATTGTACATTATTTTTCGCTATCTGTTTATATATATCGGGTTGTCAAATTTAGTGCAATGCAGTCAGTATATATAAATCACATTTCATGAATTCTAGACGAGTTTGCCGTGGACAGGCCATCGTACTACGCCAAAATGTTCAACTGGTGCATAAAAGGCTTGGGAACACGGGATTTTACACTGCAACGACTTGTAATTACCCGTTCAGAGGTAATTTATTGGTGAAAAATGTATTTCAAAACTATGCTTTTATTGATATTCCTGGTATTTTTTTCAAAATACCGTTGAAGTAAAACGTTTAAAAAGATTATTCCTACAAGCCAAATAGACATTATGTCCAAACAAGTTAATTACATTTATGTAATTAGACGAACAATAGTCGCGCGGGGGGTGATATGAGTTATTATGATCAATGTTGCGATCTAAATTCAAACACCAGTTCCATTATATACTTTCATTTGTAAGTACAAACTAAGCTTTTTATAATGTAAATAAGGCAATTCGTCATTAGGAACTTTACACGTACTTTCCAGTCCGTGGATAATTCGGGATTGTATGAGACCAATTCCATTTAAGGACAACACAGTTCTACTGGACGAATTTTCTTTTCTACACAACACTGCTTAATTTATACTTTAAAATGTAAGTAGATATTTGGACTGGTATTTACATTTAGACCGAAACCTTGATTTAAATAAAATAATGTCCTTTTTTAATATTGACAATGAAACATTATTTTTGCTCTTTTGTGTTGAGGGAGGATAGGGAAAATAATTGACTTCTGATTTTTTTAACATTGGTGTGTATATAATTATGTGTATTTTCTTCTTAACAAAAACGACTGGCCAATGTGAACTTTGATTAAATTACTATAACTGTAAAATCAGTAATTCCTAATCAATTATTTCCAAAACTACATAAAGTTACACGAAATATTTTCTATTAATCTCGAAACAAAAAGAAGGAAGTTTTTTCCATTATCTTAAATAACGGGAACCTGAATTATGGATCCGAGCATGGCAACACGATATCGTGGTAAATTGTAAAAAATATTGAAATTAGCAAAATTATCTTAACAATATTATTATTATTATTATTGTTGTGTTATTATTAATATTAATATATAACAACAATAACTACATTAATAATAATATTATTCTTGTTAAAATTAATTATTATTATTTGAAGAATGCTAATATAATAAAATATTACTTGTAATTATTACAAAAATTATTATTATAAGAATGATAATAAAATATACTACTAATAATTATTAATATAGTAATACTAATAACAATAGTAATAATAACGACAATAAAAAATTTTAAATAAAAACTATATTAGTAATATTAACATTAGTAATAAAAACAACAGTAATTGTAGTAGTAATAGTAATAATAATAAGAATAACAACTGTAATATTTTTAATAATGGCCATAATACTAATAATGATCATATTGAGAGTAACAATCATAATCAAATTATTATAATAATAATCATAATCATATTATTATAGTAATAATAAAAATAAAAAGAATGACCAGGCTTTTAAGTTTGAAACGGGATGATGTACTGCATTTGATTGGCTATTCCTGTACCCCACACCTTCAACGTTTATACTTTTCTAATTTGTTTGGCTTTCAATTTATTAGAGAGTATATATATATATATATATATATATATATATATATATATATATATATATATATATATATTTATATATATATATATATATATATTATCAATACAGATATCAATGAAAATGAGGAACGGTCTATATTTGACAACTTTTCTATTTATTTCTGCTCATGGAAAAGGCTCAATAAATAACAATTATTATTATGATAAAAATAATAACTATTATTATTTTCATAATAACAATGAAAATTATAATTATTAATGTGATGGTGCATAAAATCAGATATTTTCTGTGAGACTACGATCTGCAATTAAAGGTAGCTGTCTAGTTTGATATTTCCATTGTTTTTGTCCTATGTTTGTAAGTAAATTAAGCACTATTGGATATATCTATCTTAATAGCATTTACTATATATATATATATATATATATATATATATATATATATATGGTCATATATATGTATATATATGCTAGTTTTTTGTTTTTGATACAATAATAAAATTGTGATAAACTTGTCACGAGTTACCTTTTATGCATATTTTTATTGTGAAATGATTAGAGGCTTGTGGTATAGAGTTATTAAAAGAGTATTCTCACAGAAACCATTTTAGATAGGCCAATTTCCTTTTCTAATACCAACCTATTTCTTATATTTACTTTGCTTTTAAAAGCACATTAAACTTCAATTGATGTTCTGCACAGCTTCCGCATTCGTAACTAAACGGGAGCAAACTACGTGTAGAACACACGTGCATATACGGTTATTTAAATAATTAAGGTTTAATTTTTTATTAATCAGTCTTTGCATAGAGAAATTAAAATTTACTTGTTTTAAGCACTGTCATACTTTCTTAAAAGCCATATACTTTGTTCAAATCACAAATACAACCAATCAATTTGTTCACACCCAACGAATGCAGCCAGTTTTACACGATAGCTGCCAAACACGGCATGTCAAGAATGTCTACTACTAATGTCAATTCAAAATATCAGTGCCCACCACTACCGTGGATAGTCGTTTAACTATCAGTTTGCAAAGATCCGCTTGTTCCCCATTTACAAGTAATACGTATCCAGTTTGTTCAGATGGTTGCTGAAGATACAAAATGTACATTATTTCCATTGATTAGTATGAATGATTTTGAAGCCTTCGGAGGAATAGGACGATTCAGCACCCAGCCACTATGAAGACGAACTCGTTGCGTAAGTGGAAATGGGGATCAATCGGGTCTTTGCGAAACTAATAGTGCAAAGCGACTACCCACGAATGAAAATCGTGGAAACGAAAAAATACAACCAAGAATACTGTATTTTAAACTCTTATCTTAATTGTACTGAATGGTCGATCAACTTCAAATTGCAGAACCGACTATATTTTTCTGTGGGTATATCATGTCTCTTTAATTTCTATAGTGCTTTTTACTCTTCTTCAACGAATTACTCGAGGTACCTACCTGTGAAAAAGGCTGGTTTGAGCAACGCTAGCTATTTGTATTGAAACTCCGCTGACCAGGTCTTGTCTATTGCAATAGATAAATCAGGTACCAGATTTTGTTGTGAAATTGGAAGGACACTAGAACGATGGATTACTGTCTGTTTTTTTTAGTGCATGGCATTTCAGTTCAGTGTTTCATTGTCAAAATAGCAGTAACTTTAGGATTTCCAATCAGTTAAGCTGAGATTCCTCACGCGCTAAAGCAGTATTAGAATCATTAATACCTAGTACGTATTGTGCCTAAAACAGTATTGTTCTCAGCTCCTCTTTACAAGGAAAACTTTTACGTAATCATTTTTGCGTAACGTCTTCAGTCCACAACTCGTTATACAAAATAAAGACCAACAAGTGTCAGTTTTGGTATGATGAGCCTTCGACTGAAGAAGTACCCCGAAATGAGAATCGCAATTTTTTCACCTTGAAAAGTGGAACTGTGAAAATTCAAATAGCTTTTGTATGGAATATTATGTTTAATGCTTAAAGTATTCTTATCGGACCTGAGAAATATGCCAAGCTCATAGATTTTTCGTGTATTGTCCACTAGAATTCGCTTCAACAGCACGTGCTGAAGCGTTTTGCCACTATTCAGGCATCGTCTCAGAACATAGTAAAAAAACAGAATGTTATATGTTGAACCCATTTTATAAGTAAAAATTGTTATTGGCGATTTTAGTTACTTGGACCATGTTTGCGAATTTGCAATAATCACTTATCTAAAATTCTGCATACGTTGTATTGTGGTGCACAACAGAAACAAATTAAACTCACCGATGCGTTTCCATATTCCTTGAACATCAGTAGAGCATAACCGAAACCCGACTGTGTATGTGTAAACGTTTTAATAGTCTGAATTGTGACTCATGTGCATTGTAGTTTCACGCAAACTCTATCGACTGTACCGCAAAGTCATCATTCGCTTTTTAGCACAGTTTTAAGCTATAATACCTACACTACGAATCTTTATTGTTTAACTTTAATCAGCATTATAAGTTTCTCATTGTTCAAGGAAATCGGTAAATTGACTAGATTTGCGCTTATCTCATTGGTCTTGAAAGATACTTATCAAACATGTAGCACACTGTTTGAAAATTATCGATTCCCATTGAAGAACGTCTATTCTGATGCAGTCAAAATTAAGCGCACAAGCAAACATGCACACGCTCATACACAATCGATGCGTCGATTGTTCGTGTATGTGTGCGCTTTCGTTTACTTGTTGGATTAATGGCCTAGTTTATTAACATTACAGAAAATGTGCACAGACTACGAAAGCTACTTCACTTGAATGTGAAAGATTGCAATTGCAATGAATGCACACATTTTTCGATCGTTACACCAATTTGATCCTCACGCAAGACTGTGCAGCTTACGCATGAAACGCCATTCGTAACGGTATTTATCGTCAATATCAATCACATTTTATCGAATTTCATTACAGTCCTCGCATTAATGCTCTGTCTATAACTATCGTCATTAATTCCACTTAATCTGCCTCATTATTATCATCATTGTCGAATGCAATGGTATGCATCAGTGGACAACGGATGCCATGTACATAAAACTCATGAATTTTTATCAAAACAAGACTAATCAGATAGCTGTCTTAAAGTTGATTCCTGTTAAATAAATTATGTACTGTTTTGGTATACAAATCAAGTCTGTGGACTTCAGAATAAATGATGAGCTCCCAATAAGGACGAATCTGGACTGATGAATGAATTGCCTTTTCTAGACTATACAATTCTTAGTTTATACTGACTAATGTATCTACTTAATGGGTCAGGTGCCTATATCAAGATCGCAACCTTGATTATAGTTTTTTTAATAAAGAAAAGATAGCATATGGAAGAAACTAGAAATTGATATTATTCCTTGAGTTTTGCTTGATTTAATGCTGATCAATATTGATAAACGTTATTTAACCTATCTTAAATATCTATCGATCAGCTAACAATTCAAACAAAATTGATGGGACAAAAAAAGGAATTTCGTTCTCCAGATAAATGCGATATTGATTGTGAGGCAGCATTTGAATCGCTATTTTAACAAACTGTCAACCTGAAAAAAATATTTAAAGTTACTCTAAACTATGAATTGTGTATGAGTCATTACGCATCTTGAGATTGGCGTTTACTTCAAACTTGCAACCTTGACTAATAGAATGTTAATGAATTAGTTTGAATTAATTTTTTTTGTTTTGACGATCGTAAAATACATATTCTACGGATATTGCTTTCAGTTTTTCTACTCTTTTCGATCAGTTGCCATGAGCTAATCAACAAGTTGCGCTAATATTGCAAAAAGTAATATTTCATGTCCGCAATCTTTTATAATAATTAATATTATCAATGGTGCAATCAATGTTTATCTGCAATTATGTTAAGAATAACTATTTCACTAGCTACTTCCATCGTTTCATGAGATCTGCGTGAGTTTTTTACACAAAGTTTTTACTTTGAAATCGTATTTTGACCACCTGTAATAACGAATAATTACCATCTACATTTATTATTAGTATTTAATTTTTAAAACAATACTAATTAATAGAGGGTAATTTTTAAAGATAAATATGCTAAATGATATGGAAAACAAATGTCAAGAATATTTATTTCAACTATAAAATTCAAAGGTCGCCATCTAAATGACTGCGTAGCAATCAGCATTTTATAGATTTTTACTTATATTTTAACGTCATTAGTATATCTCAATATCGCAACCTTGATTAATGTAATTGTTATCACCGCCCGCGCAACCTATTTTTCATTGAATTATATAAATCTTCATTTCAATACCACTTCTCATTTAGCGTGGTGTCTGGTTTTTATGATTGTTTGTGGATGGTTAGTTGGAATTTCATGTGTAAATGGATGCCATATGGACTTAACCTAAAGGAAAACCTAACAAAGAAACGTGTATTTAGGTGGTGTCCATATGGCATCCTTTTAGACCATCCCCAATCTGTAATTAATAAACGAACACCACGCTACATGGGGAAGTGGTATTGAATTTAACATTATGAAATGAACATTGGTTGCGCGAGCGGTGATAATAGTTACTTTAATTAAGTTTGCGATTTGGTATAAATACCTGACCCATTGTATGCGTACATTTGTCAGTATAAACTAAGTATTATAAAATGAAGAAAATGAAATTCATTTGGTATACCGGTTTCGTCCCTGTTGAGAACTCTTCACGTACTGCTCAGAATTTGCCGCGGACAGGTTACGAACCTGGGCACGTCTGCTTCGGAATCTATTTATCTAACCAATGCGTCACCCTATCGCTTTGTTTTTTTGTACCTCCGGGCGCTGAAGAAGATAATTATATTGGTAGCATTTGTATAACTGCTTTTAATTAGGTTTACTTTCAGTTGGATTGCCCACATAATTTTTTTACCTCAACTGATGAAGTTGATGGCAATATTGTTAGTTTTTAACGTCTTCTGTGATTGTTTTGTATGATTGTGAAACTGATATCCTTTTAAATTTAGGGACAAGTTATTATGTCATTTAGTCTTGATATTCAATAAAATCTTGCCACTTCATCTTATACGGTTAGAAATAATCAGATTCGATATACGTGTGCCAATAACGTCTTCGGTTTACTGCAATCTACGCACTTGTTCAGCAATAAGTGCATTTATAAGAGATCTGGAAAATTTCTGTTTTACGACGTATTATTTCAGTTATATTTGGTAACGTTTTGCATTCTCATGACAGGCATTGGTGTCATATTTCTCTGCAGGTTTTAAATAGCCGGACTCTCATTCATCAATATATAACAGCCAACAAGCAATCTATGAAGATGTTATTAGAGTTATGTATTGGGGCAAAAGAGAAATGTTTACACCTATTTGTTTCAACTTAAACATTTTGTAATATAGTCAATGCAATCTAGCCCTTGAACATAATTTCGTCCTTATTAGACGACCCTCGGAATAAGCCAGACCTCACGTGGGAAGGGATCGGACCCACGACTAATGGGCTCAGAGCCAGATAACAGACTTACAACGCTGCGGAACCAAAAGTTTGTATGCCACTTATATGTGACTATTTTTTGCTTCATCAATCAACGTGTTACCTAGTGTTCGCCATCACTCCTGTCGATACGCGTATGTGTTAGCTCATTGTGCATAAAAATAATGAAGCATGACATGCATACCTGGTTGTTTTCGATTTCTTCCTTGCATAAAAATAAATATAAATAAATTTAAACTCTCAAAAAAATTGTAAAACAATTACTTCTTGTAACGTGTTAGACTTCCTATGTGTTACTGTGCATACTAAATATGATTATGTTGCCATTATTGCGAACCTAGTAACAAATTAGTTCAAATATGACCAGAAGAATAAAGCAGACACAGCATAAACGGAAAGTATAATTTCGTGCACATTGTTTTGTGCTTACTAGATTCGCAACATCTAATACATAAATTCATATATATATATATATATATATATATATATATATATATATAAATATATATAATAGTTCTCCAACACTAACAGTAACTAACTGTTATATATTTAATTGAATGATGTCATGATTACCGCGAAAAGTGATAACTGATATCGATCAAGGCCAGAGTGTATGGATTTGCTGGAGTAACAGGAGTTAAGAAATAGTTGTAATTCTCAATTTTGGTGAACTATAGCATACATTGAAATCCATCGTGTTGGTACCATGTACCAACTCGGCAACCATGGTGTTAGTGCCATGTACATTTTCGTCACTATAATGTTGATATCGGTTACCGACAAAATACCCATTGTGTTGGTATCATTTACAGACTCGATATATATATATATATATATATATATATACATATATTTATATTTATATTATAGAGTGAGTTAGCGTTGAAGTCGCATAGTCGAAGACTTCATATGATGCTAGCTTCATTACTGCACGTTTACACATTCATATAGGATATTCTTCCGTCCTATTTCCCTCATTCCTCACACTAATATATAGTGAATAAAGGGCGTAATGCCGGCTCCTACAGATGAATCGCCAGTAAACACGAAACAGCTGTGCACGAGATTAAACTTCCCGTTCATGTTGATTTTGTTTTATACTTCTGGTCATAATTTAAATTATTTGTTACTATGTGCGCAACATCTAATGCATAATTGCATATATATTAGTTCTCGGCCACAAACGTTATCCAACTGTTATATTTTATGTTGCTAATTGATAAAACAACCTAAAAAAAAGTGCAGAAAAGCCCTTCATTACCTTTAAATCAGTTTTGTATTATCTTTCATCCACTTTGGATGCGTAGAAACTAGCTTTACCACATTCCACTAAAAATCATTTTATTTTTTATTTATCCAAAATTTGTAGCATTGAAAGATATTCTAGACCCAAGCAATCAATATCCGGAAAATGGTCGATATATTTCAAGTGATAAGTTATCACGAAAATTTATTTATGACTATTCTTTTGTATCTTACTGTTTTTTCCAAATTCCGAGAAATATTGGTTAACTAGAAGTAGAATGTTGACATAGGAACTGCATTTTTTTGATAAATTCCCCCATATTATTCGAATTGTTAACTTGTATTTGTAAACGGTTCTTCTGTTCTTTCATTATTTTGTGCCATAAAATTCACATTTCCTGCATAGCAACTTCTTAGAATATCTGCTAGCATTAGACCCATAATTTTACTATATTACTCACTCCAACAGAAAATTCAGGTTAAAGGAACTTAAATCACAAATACGTGAGTTCTTTCTGTAATAAAGTTTTAAGCGAGAATATTTTTATTGCTGTATTAATAAACCAAAAGAAAATAGAACTACAGATTACATAAATTTGAATATAAATGCACAACCAATTTAGTTTCCCATGTTTTTGCTGTAAATCTGTGTTTTTAAATTTGTGTTGGTGAAATTGACGATGGATCAAATATTGGATCATAGATGAAACGATGCATGAAGAATACGGCATGAGTACAAGAATATCTCATAATCCAATCTAACCTATAGGAGTAGTGCCCCGATTAATTTAAATAAAAACTGAGACATTTTGCATTTAATCATTAAAGCCAATTATACCTACGTTTATGATAATTCATAAGAAAGTCGCTTTATCGCGGAATAAGTGCTAATTAACATATAGACATTCCTTTTCTGTTTACTCAATTTTTTGTTTAAATAGATCGATTTGGGTTCGATTTGTGAGGCGTATAAAAGGCTTTACGAACGAGAGCTGGCCGAGGATATTAGTGATGACACGTCAGGTGACTACCGAAAACTAATGCTGGCGTTTTTCGGAATATTGTAACATGTGCATGAAATAATACTGCGCCTAAACACAAAGAAATTGCAATTATTGATTTTATTTCAAAACTGAAATACTTTTATACATAGTTGTACTAGGCATGATTTTAATAAACAATATATCATAAATTCACTATATTATCATCAGAAGATAGATATAAATTATATTCATATCCTTCTAAGATACTGTAGTATCTTTGTAATAGTCGTGGTTCGTTATTTTATTATCTATCGTGCAATATATTCGCGACAATATTAATGTATAACGCATTTAGTCCAACAAGTAGACTAATTATTTATGGTTACTTTGCGTTTTTGGCTATAGTCGTTTGATTTTACTTGTTCTCTTTTGAAAGTATCCATTTTTGTTTGATTTTCTTTTGTTTTATGAAGCATAATGTTCTCAATCAAAATAATTTCCATGAGTAGACAATTTTTTGTTGATACCTCTAGAATACCCTCTAAGATATCAGTTTTCTGTTTTTACTGGATTTCCGACAAAAGATAAGTGTCTCTTTAAATCTGACTCAGAAAATTTCCCCCATATTTTAATTCACATTTATCTCCAATCATATAATTCCATCCGTGCTATAGCATGTGGAAAATCGTCCGACCTTAACATAAATGACTGTGATGCGTTTGGACTTTTAACCAGTAAATATAAGTAGTATGAAAACTAACCAGAATGAACAAATTCTCGAAATTCTGTTAAATATAGGTATTCTGCATTTTCGCCAAAACCATATTTATTCTAAAGTCGCCTTACGATTCCTTCTGCACACAGTACAATCAGCGTTTCAATTAAACGAACCAAGGTAGTAGTCACAATGTATATAGGCATCTAATACGACAATTTGCCACCTGGGAACACTTAGCATTAGTTAAACAGACAAAATGGAACAGAGTTGGATCCATGTCACGGAAAGATATCGATGAGTGTATAAATAATTTGGTTCCTGCAAGTTGATCTACGCCCCTAAAAAAGAAAATGAGCATGTAAAGTTTAGCTTAATCTTTTGATTGGCCTTACTGTAAATTAGTTGGAAAATAAGCTACAAAATTGATAGGTCTTAGGATGTTTTTACTATTTCCGGTTAGACCATTTTTTCGATGTCTTTAGATTATGCATCACGATTGTCGTGCCTTGTTACATTACTTCCCAGTGAATAGACAAATTTAGAGCCATTTTTCTCAACGAGTAATTAGCCTAACAATGTTGCCTTCAGAGTGACAGGGCATGTTTAATGCCAATAGACCACTTTCTCTTTTTTAAGTCAATTATTACATAATGCAAACAAATTTTACAAATAAAATTTGAAAACTAGTTCAGATGAGAGCAACATATATAGCGTTTTATTTTAAATTGCCTCAATCTTCTGTTAAATAAATTCTTTGACATTATAACATCAACATTTTGTTTGAACACAAGTTTTTTATTGATTTTTGCACTGTCAAACTCGTTTTCTAGGTTATTTTTCGTTTTTTCTTCAATATCGCAGTTAAAACGATTTTATTGTTTTTTTAACTTTTGCTTTGCGCGTTCGTGCTCAATAGTGCTTTTGGTTTTTAGGTACGTTTAAATAATATCGATTATATCATTTTTTCCAATTTAAATGCAAAATTTTATGACAATCGATACATTAACTGTTGTTTTCAATACCATAAATTATGAAAAATACCATCGCGCCAACGTCAGCACAGATACTCGACTGGAGAACCTAATTTAAATCAGATAATGGGTAGTAAATTATTCAAATAACAAAGTGAAGAATGAAGTTCATATTAACTAGAGGATAATAGATATCTCGAAGGCAGTAACCCTCAAACAGGGCAAAAATTCAATAACTTGCCTTTAATAGCAAGTGGTGTAATAATGCAATATCGCATCAGATAGAATCAAATTTCATTCTTATCGTATAACAATTGTAAATCTAATTACAAAATTAGAACAAACTTGATATTTTTTAAGCATGCATATATTGAGAATTCGTGCTCATACGTAAGGTTAATCAAAGGTAAATATTTTCACTCGGCAGAATATTTATTTGGTTAATTTTGCAAACGTTGATGGATTGGGCAAAGTTATTTATTTATCTTGTATAACAACAGAGCATTTTCTATAAAAAGGGTCGGCGTATTAGCATAAACAGAGGCCAAAATTAGATATAGATGCGTGCACAGAATTACGTTTCAGTAGGTGATAATTGCACAACGCGTAATTTCGTGGCGACTGGGCGACTACCACAGAAGTGAATGCAAGAAAATTTTAGACTTTTCGCAGGTGGCTACAAAGGCACGAATTCCAAATATGGCTAGACAAAATTTAATTGAAAATTGCCGAATCTTAAATTCGGATAATCTTCCGCCGCAACTGGGCAAGCATAAAAGGCAGGTTTACATATTATAAAGAATTATAATAATCAGTTTGATTTTAGAATTTTTCATCCTGATTTGTTTTCTGTATCTATATATATTACCCTTACAATGAGCAAAAAGAAAAAGAATTTTTATCAGGTACAAGAACTGTTTTTTTCGCATATTCTTCTGAAGTATCTACAAATTAACATCTCTTTATATATATTTGAAGATATTATGGAAATAATGTAACGTGGAGAGTGTTTTGCCTTTATATATATATATATATATATATATATATATATATATATATATATATATAAAGAGAGCCATTTGTAGATAGTGAAGAATGAAGGTGAAGAAGCAATTCTTATATCTAATATTTTATTATTTTTCATTCTGCACATGGAAAGGTTACTATGAATTTTATATATATATATATATATATATATATATATATATATATACTATCTTTCTAATTGCCATTGTGTTCATTATATACTAGTATATTTAATAATGGGAAGCAATTCATTTATCAAATTGTATTCTTTAAATCAAGTTTTCAATCTTAGAGCAAACACCAATCTCATGGTATTTAACCAGCCTTCGAACAACGAAGCAAAATTGACATCCGTCACACGTACTGACGCGTATCGATCTTCTATGATCATCATCATAGAACGACAGCAAACTGACTAGCGAGAATCAAACCACAATATATTCATGTGGAAGGCAAAATAAGATATGCGGCTCTCACCTCCAGTAGTCTCGCGTACATTGTACTTGACTGGAAATGTCAGCTGCTCATTTTCTATGCGGTCACGAAAGTTAACTTTTGCAGTATTCATCATATATATTCATATATATATATATATATATATATATATATATATATATATATATATATAGGTAATTAAATTAAACAATCATTGATTGCGCGGGTGGTGGTAACAATATTTTAAATCAAGTTTGCGAGTTTGAAGTAAGCACAATGTACGCGAGACTACTAGAGGTGAGAGCCGCATATTCAATTTTCACTTCCGTATATACGCATTACGGATTGATCCTCTCTTGTTACTTTGCCGTCGTTGAAAGGCGTCAGTACGTGTGACTGACGATAGTTTTGCTATGTTGTTCGACGACTGGTCAAATACAATGGGATTGGTTTTTACTTCAAGCTCGCAAACCTGATTTAAAGCATTATAACCTCCATCAATGATTGTTTACTTGCATTAGCGAATTGTGTATTTATTGTGGATAATTTTTCCGAAAATGTTAAACTACAGATTACGATTTTTCAATTTTATATGGAACGGGTTTCCAATTGATTAAGTGGATTACAACTATGCTGATTAGCAACTAGTGTATATTGTGGATCGATTTATGAGATCGCATTCATGTGTGCGTGTGGATATCGTTCTTATTGCGCTATATAATGATGTTTGAAATCTGGTTGTTCTTGTAATGATAGATTGAGTTTTGACCATGTGTTCGCTTTGTCGGCTTTTTCGAAAAAACAACGATTATCTTGTTTTACTTTATTAAAGTTTTTTATAGACCTCAAGGATCTCATATTAACATGTACAAAAATCAGTAAATTACATATGCAGGTAAATATTTCCGACAGTTCAATGATGTAGCTATGAGCAGCTGCATTGTAACTCTACTGGCCGGTGTATACATTCACAATCTTGAACAAACGAGCCTGAGAACATAATTTACCTGAACACGTGGATGGTCTAATATTGTTCATCTCAGGCACAATAGACGCAGCTTAAATCATAAAACAATCCAACGAAGCTGATCCTGAATTCATATTCACTTCTAAGCTAGAGAATGCAAAAATTCTTATATTCTTGATAATCAAACTCACTTGAAAAGAAAAATGGTGATTGGAGGCTGGTATTATATAGAAAATCTACTTCCACTGGGCAATACATTCAATAAAACATTATTGTGCTAAAATCTCCTAAAAGATGTCTTGCTAACCATCTAGCCATCCGAATCATAAAGATCTGCTCTGAACACAAGATTGAGCAAGAGCTAGACTACCTCAGGTAACTTTTGGCTATGAGCAACAACCCGGAGTGCTTCACAGATCTCAAAATAAGACCACGTCCGATTTGTACTACAGAAGATACCGTCACGCAGGTTTTCCTAAACTTACCATTTAGAGGCCACCTACCGGCGTCAATATTTGCACGATGGTTAAATCGAATCACTCAAGCGAATATCGCTAATGTAAATTTAACATCACATTCTGCACATAGATGATCATAAGGTTGGATATCAAGAATCAATTGCTGATTCTCTCCAAATCAATATTAATCTACAGATTCTAATGCATATTCCTTAGCATATATAATAGACGTAACAAAAAGCAACTGATTACCAGAATCCAATAACCTTTACCACTGTAATTGATTTAAAACTGCCTAGCACCGTCCACACAATCAGTTATTTTAACACGAGGCACCCAGCTAATTTGACAAAGTTCTCAGTTCTAAAATGAGCAAATAAGGCACTTATATAAAACAAAAAGCACCCGGCCTAAGTATTCAATATTTCACCATCATGATATTTAAATATTATTCATGATTACTATATTGATATCAATCCCAGCCTTATTATATACACGTATTTTTCAGTCAAAACTAAGCGTTGTATAATGCAGAAAAGGCAATTCATTCAGTAGACCTGTTTCGTTCTTATTGGGAACTATTCATGTACTGTCCAGGAAGTCAAACTTGGAACATCTGCTTCGGAATCTGTTGCTCCGGTGAATGAGCCACCCTGCCGTATGCTACACAAAAGTTTCAGTTATAAACGAACTAATGTTTCGTGGTTAGACTGTCCTTTAGGTAGAGCTTATATGGCAACTCTTTAGACCTAAAATCCCTAATAACCACACTAAATATGTCATAATAGAATAGACACCACGCTACCTGAGGAAATGATATCGAATTGAACATTTTTGATAATTCAACAAACATTGGTTGCGTGCGCGGTCATAACGTTTCTTTAAATCTAAGTTGCGATCTAGATATGCATTATACAATGCTTAGTTTATACCGACAAATATAAGCATATAATGGGATTGGTGCTTATATCGAGGATGCAAACTTTATTTAAATATTTGAAATCACCGCCTGCGCAACCAACATTGGGTTTAATTTACATGTTCAATTCAATATCACTTCCCCATAAATCTTGGTGTCTGTTTTATAGTGACAGATTGGGAACAGTTTTTCGTAAATTCATGCCTAAACAAATGCTATTCAAGCTTCACCAAAAGAAAGGCTAATCAAGGATCATTAGTTATTATTTAACGAAAATTGTGTTTAGCTTGCGGCAAGATGGCTCATTGGTTATAGTAACAGACTCCGAGGCTGATATGCCCAGATTCGTACTATAAAAGTTTGCAATTAAGACGAAACAAGTCTATTTGATGAATTGTTGTTCTATATCTTAAAATGCTTAGTTTGTAGTGGGAAATGTTTAAATCATGGTCGGAACCTTGGTTTGAATAATTTGGTCGGATTGGCAGAAACCTGAATTATACGCAGTTGCGAAAACGGCATCACTACCGTCATAAATAGTGACCAAAATTGCATAACAATATGAGTGATCAAGTCCGCAATTCGCGAACCCTGCGCTGTTACCAAGGGGACAATATAACACTAAAATGCAAGACGACATGTATTTGAATATACGAGAAAAAAACTTCCGTATTCGTAATAGCCAACAAACCGAGAACATAGTCAAAATCATTCCATTAATACAAGAATAACCATATCTCATACATCACTCTGTAATGCAATAATAATGATCCTTACATGTACACAGACAAGTGCACAGACGCAAACACACATGCACTCACAATCAACACGCAATAAACAACTAAAAATAAATAGAATTAAATCTGAAAATCGGATTAATTGTTATCAAATTAATCAAATGAAAACCGTGTATATATATAAATAAAAGATTTTAGTTTGTTTTTCATTTTCGAAATAAAACGAAAATTTACATTTTGCTTTTTGATATTTTGTCTGCTTAACAATAAATGTACTGAACAATTTTCGAAAATATGGGATATTATATATATTAGAACTACGCAACCTCGATTACATAAGCCTCTGTCAGATTGTCAGTTTTTCGCCTAAATCGAGTGAACTCAATACGTGAAAATATCGCTAGGTTTCTGAAACCAGAGAACAGCTAATCATTGGTCCGCTTTTTAACTAATGTACAACCTCCATTTTTTACGATTTCAGATAAAGAATCTGGAAAAAGTCAAGTAACCTGTCATTTTTATTCCTGTCAAAGTTGCACTTGGTTTTGTGCCTCGTGGACCGATTTATGGCGAATGTTAGCTTAGCGATTTAGCACAAAATCGTATTTTGATCATTTTCCTCAATTTGTGATGGCAGAGAAATTGAAAAATTCTCTCTGGTAATCGATAAAGTTAAGCATTTTATTTACATATTTGTTTTGTCAAAACGCT
>JAQBSW010006963.1:0-44438 GCA_029291075.1 Eudiplozoon nipponicum
GCGAGAGCTGAAGCTTGCTTAATGGAATGTACCCCTTTAAATAGTCGATTGTGTACGACACGTTTAAATACATCTACTAAAATCAAATCAAAAAACCGTTATCATCATTGCCTCTTCATTGTGCCTGCATATGCTCCTATCAATTGCAGCCCAGAAGAAAGCAAGGACACTTTTTACTCTGAATTAAGCTCCTTACTAAGCAAAGCACGAAGTTCACATATAGACCTGGTTGGCGCTTAATTAACACAGAATTTCATTTAGGTTGAAGATACAATCGAGGCGCAACGATAATGGTGAACGGCTTTTGGACAGCTGCGCTGAACATAGACTATATTTAAGTAGTAAAAACTTCAGACATTATATTAGACGTTGGGCTACATGGCATCCTCCAGCACCCGGACAACGGTGGACTCAAATAGATCATGTAGCAATTAGTTTTAGATGGCGTGGTTGCATCTATGATTGTCGTTCTTTTTGGAACACTTATGTCGACTCGGACCATGCACTTATCCGTTGTAGATTTTCACTAAAATTTTCCGGGATAACAATTAAGAATAAGCCCCGAATTTATGTAGGCAAACTCGAACAACCGTCCTTTCGGCAAAATTATGAAAGTATTCTAACTGGTCAGGATGGCGAAAATCCGAATATACTTTGGTTCAAGATAAGTTCCACTATACACAATGCAAGTACTGTGTGGCATTGCAGGCCCCCGTAGAAATAATCACTGACTCTCTGTAAAATCTATGAAGATACTTGAAATAAGACGCCAAATTCCACCTGGCTCGACTCACAATACTCGGCGAAATATAAAACACTAAATTATGCGCAATCTAAAAGTCGATCTCGAAAACTTTTGGACCAGAAAGGCCGATGAAATGTAAGTACCTTTCGCGTCAGGTAATAGTCGCTGTTTGTTCCAACTTATGCATGCAACAGGTCCGAGAATATTAAAAGTTAGTGAAACTATAAATAATAGTAACAACGATATAATAGCCGATAAAATAAGTCGTCTTGACAGGTTGGCTGAAATGTTAGTCCCGAAGAACCATCCGAGTTAGAAGTACGCGATGCAATCCTCTCTAAAACGCCGCAAAGCCACAGGCCCCGATGATTTGCTTCCAGGAATGTTTAAGAATGGTGGCGATATAATTTCAGGAGCGTTGATCAAAGTCTTTCATACTATATGGAACGAGGAAACCGTACCACGTGATTAAAATGAGTCGACCATCATTCAAAAAAAGCAATCGCAATTCGTGCGATAACCATTGTGGTATAAGCTTGACTCCGGTCGTATCAAGATAATTTGCTTCGATTATCCTACGTCGTCTTAGTGCTTCACGTGAATCACGTACAAGAGAAAAACAGGCCGCATTCCGTGCAAGACAAGGTTGTATAGATAATATATTTACGTTAAGGCAAGTAATCGAACAGAGACATTTATATCACCGTCCCACTACAGCCGTCTTTCTAGACTTCAAGAGTGCATTTGATTCGGTGGATCGCAATGTTTTATTCCATATCTTGTTGAAAAGCGGTGTGACCACAAAATTTGTTAATATTATACGAGCTCTCTACACAAATACTTCTGGTCGCGTTAAGGTCTACAACGAATTAACGCATAACTTTACAACCAGCAGTGGTGTTCGTCAAGGTTGTACACTTTCCCCATTTTTGTTTAATTTTTTAATCGATGCTATTATGAACAACACTCACCCACACATTCAGGATGCTGGAGTTGAAGTTCTCCCGGGCGATAATCAGGATGCTGCCCAGGTCACCTTGATTAGATTAACATAAGTTGGTCCGTCTTGCGGTATGAAATTGTCACCCTCTATATGTAAGATTCTATTACGGGATCTTAATCACTCACTCCAACGTTGCGACTGCAGAATGAAGATCTAGACATAGTCGACAGGGGTTCACATCTTGGGAGCTCTATCAATAACGACGAAGTGAGAATACGGATCGCGAAAGCTAGAGTAGCTTTCTCGAACTGTCGTCATTTATGGAGAAACGCGAATATTTCACTTTGCCTTAAAGGTCGTGCTTACATTGCATCTGTACGCAGTCTTACTATACACTAGTGAAACTTGGCCTCTTAGAGTTAATGATTTGAGACGCTTACAGGCATTCGATTATCGTTGTTTGAGAAGTATAGCACATGTTGGTTACCAACAATGAATAACTAACGTTGACATCCGTAGACATATTTTTGGATCTGACAATAAGTGCTCGTTGTTAGAAAAACAAATAAGGCTCCATCAACTTCGTTGGCTTGGTCACGTTTTGCGTATGCCCTCATTGAGAATGCCCAGTAGAGCTCTGTTCTCTCATCCAGCACCAAATTGGTGTAAGAAACAAAGAGGGCAGATTTTGACATCGCAGAAACAAATGAAGTCACGTACATCCAAATTGGGTAGTATAGGACCCACTGCCAGGATGGGGTCCTCGTGCGCATCATAGTTCTTGGTTAGAAACCCTTAGCGATATGGCATCGAATCCAGCTCACTGGCGATCTAGTTGCAGATGTCTAGTAGATTCATCTTCGTAACCTTCTTTTCTTAGTAGGGCAAAGTTAGCTGCGAGGTTTGGTTTGTTTATGACGTGATACAGTGAAATCCGCAAGGAAGCTGTATTGTTGATGTCGCCTTGCCCGAATTTGCTCTCACACACACACACACACACACACACACAAATCTCTCTAATAATTTGTTTAAATTCACTTATATACTTTTTTCGATCCTTATGGTTATATGGCAGTGAAACATCACTCACTTTTGGTTTTGTATGGCTGGACATGATGATGATGAATGCACATATAAGGATAAAATGAAGAAGGACAGCATTCTCAATAATTGATTAACCAGTAATTAGATAATGATCCAACTGATAAGTCCGTCTTAATGCGAAGTTTACTTTTATTGGAGGTTGCTTCATATTCGGATGTGGGCGGTCATCTTTTCCTACAATTGGCTAATCATGTATTCCAAATTGAATCTAACGATATTTCACAGCTGTTGCATTCATCATATCATCTCGAGATTTAATTTCAATAGATTATCTAATCAATCTCGCCATCCTCTTACGACATGTCGCTATGCTTCTGCAAGTATCCCAGTTAATAGCATGACCGGTCTCCACTACACGACGGGCAAGATCCGATTTAGAAATATGTCCATACTTAAATGCAGTTCTATGTTCTCCTCTTCTTGCATTGATTGAACGTATGGTCCCATCAACTTAAATGAGACAACAATCATTACATGAGATTTCATACACTCCTCCTGGTTTTAATGGTTCCTTGTTTTAGTTTTCGTTAGCAAGTCTAGTATCACTGGTATAGTACTGTATAAAAAAGTTATTTATATTGTATTATAAAGCTACTGATTTTACTTTACTGCATAAGTTAGAGTCCGGCTGTCAAAATAATTTCAAGGACCAAAACTGGAATTCAGCCTGTTTTATTCACAACACAGATTAGACAATTTTGATAAATCCAGTTACGCAATTCCTTATTTTTTACCAATGCTAAATGTTCTTCAGCAAAATGTATCCTTTATATTTTTCCATTATATCCTTGAATTAGATGTGAAAAATAAGCACCTAAATGTAGGCAAGATTTTATCTAACGGAACAACAAAGAACGTTGTCAGTTAGGAATGTCCAGCTAAGCGCATCTGTTAATTCACCTGTGCAGAAATTTTTCAGCTTTGATAGAGATCAAAACAATGTGAATCTACTTAGGCAAATGCAGCTCAACATGATAAACCAGAAAATGAGACTGTTAGAGCGAATAAACTGTCATAGGGCATCCAAAAAAGCATAATTTCATTGATAGTTTTTGAGAATATGACATGCTATCTTCCACCAATTAATATATTTTTACGTTATGCTTCGACAGCAATTTTGGGTACATGGAGATACTTAAACCCGTTGATAAATGTCCCTTTTGATATGTATCTGGTTATCGGTGAACAGCAATAAGCGTGGTTCGAAAGAGGACAGCCGAAATATAAGCAGAAAAGGGCGTTTCGAAAATTACTAAACATATAACTTAAGCAGACAAAAAGGATTAATAGTTCTATTTAAATTAATCATCAAGAAAAAATAACTAAAGTTCATTCCCATAGGCAGATTACTTTACTTTACTTTACTGCGGCTGACTCCTTTTGGAGGATAAGCCGGCTCCAATGACATTTCATGGAGTTTCTTGGGACAAGTGGTGTCCCCTCACCACTCGGCTTTTTGATCGAGGACGCACCTCTAGCCTTTGCACATCCATACGCAGTCTGCAAGGCAGCAGTAAGTTGCATGGTTGCCGGTGGCTGTTGAGAGCTCATTCGCCATTCGGAACTACGGGGTACTGTGGGGCCAGGGAGTTCAGGAGATCCGATTGCCGGTCGGAAATCCACCACGCCCTGGTGACACCACCGCCATAGCCCCGTTAGCCCATGTACGATCGGCCATCGATACATGGTTGACACCGTCGTACCACGTTGAGGAGGGGATGGACTTTACGACAGCATAGACAGATAGCAAATAGTTATTGAACGTATAAAATCTCTGCCCTTTCCCATGATGATGATAATATTAATTCTATATAGTTTCTTACCACAAAAGTCTTAGTGGTGAATCCAAAATATGTATGCTCCTTTTTATCTTGTTTGATAAACTAAAAAATAAAAGCGTTTTATAAAAATGCACGGTTCATTATTACATGATGTCCTTACAAAGATTTTTCGTTTCAAGAAGCGTATAGCTTTTGATATTACCCTGTTATGGATGTCTTATATAAAACTGATCTGTGAAATGTGCCATGAGATTCATGGTTGAGCTTTACATCAAGAAAAATCAGTCGCATCTATACTTATCAAATTATCACGAAGTCGTTCAGCACACATGCATGCATTCATATATACTACACTTATTCTACTACATTGAATAAATATATTGAAGCCACACATGCATAACCATGAAATTTATAGCATTGCTGAATGTTTATGAACATAAGGCTGCCCATTCCTAATGGGGAATTGAGACTGAGAGATGTGTCTGTGAGATATGAGAATCTCCAACAGCGCTTTATTGCCACCAGTAAAGTGTTAGGATTAACTTCTCCCTATATATCTATCTTCTTTTTTTAAAGCCTACGTATAAATATGTTGAGTACAGAGATAAGGAAAGATCTATCTTTAGACCAAATCTTTGTCTTTATAGGTTATTGTTGAAAATAAATTTAGAACAATCGAAATAATCTATCTAATTTCGCTTCACTCAAGTCAAAATTGGGAAATTTTATTTACATACTCACATAAACTTACTAGTTTTATTCAATGGGCATTAAAAAACGATATTCCGACATAGAACGCACATAAACAAAGATTTTTAATGTTCATATTTGAAATATTTATTCTAGATGTACTCGGATAAGTGATTTCTGACCAGCGATAACAGATTAGTAAACCATTTCATTAATTTTTATTAGTAAATTTGATACTGACAAAATAGTTAATATATGTAAAAATAGTCCGCCTGTCTGTGTTCAAACCGACCTTATTTCTTTCGTTCAACATGTGTGATCTTTTCTTTTTTAGCAAGTAGGATAATTCTTCTCAGTTACTGCCAATACTAACAAAACTAGATTGGACGTGGAACTAAATAAGCTTCATTGTGAATCAGCTTCAAATGATGATTTCTCAGATAAATTCAGATATACGCAAAAAATCTCAATGATCAGAAGTGTATAAATCTCACGGAAATTAAAATGCCAATATTGCTCTAGGTAAATATTTCATGGTACTTTCAATGTTAATCGAGAAATTATCATAGTCTAGCATCATTCCATTTTACATAAATAGACTCCTGAAACACTACAACGGCTTCTGGAAATTGAAGTCTAAGCAATACGAGCAGGCAGAAAAATCGTCTTACAGTAAGATTAAAACAGTATAAAATAGCTACATTTTAGATATTGCCTAGACTTAAAGCTGACTCCGCCTTGATGTTGTTGTGTGTTATCTAGGTAAACATACTCATATTAACTAGATTATCCTACTCATAAATCATTCTTTAATAAGTTATACGCATATTTTTTTCGTTTTTATTACTTTTAATTTTTTCGTTTACTGGCATTTTTCTTATAGTTATATGGTAGGGAACCATTAGTAACTGATGACTTTGATGTGCCGCGTACGATGATGATAATGATGAAGAGAATAAAATAGGGCAAAGTTTTCGTAAAATGACACAAATCCTATTTGAAATTTTGCGGATACACGACTCATATATGCAGTGCTGGTTTTTTAAACAGCTAACCAAAAATGCATACCAGTTTTAAATAATGAGACAGAAAACAAAATCAAGCTCGACTGACTATTAAGTCATCATTGTCTTAGTGTTCGACGAAAAACCTCACTAGTCCTGTTATTGATTGGAATTGTATAACCTTTTTATCAAATGGTCAATATTTAGTAAAAGATTGCCATTTCTAAAAGCTGGTCAGATTTTTTGTGTAATGTACTGGTTTAAATAAACAAAACAGATATTTTTTAAAGTACTTTTGACAAGCAACTGTGTTTCAATTTTAATACAAATTAGGCAGATCACGTGATAAAATCGATTATATTTAAAACAGACTACATAAAATATTTAAAATAAATTTGAAAGGCACAAACATCTAGGAAGCAATTCACAGAGCTCAAAGTTATGTTAAATAATAATATATTGTACATCTACTAGAGATGTTAACAGTAAATCGAACAAAAACTAAAAATAGCTCAGTAATCCAAAATCTAAGCGCTCATTAACGAGAAACAGTGGTTGCGATGCATTCGACCATATAAACTTAAATTTCTCCAGACTAATGTGTGTTAGTTAAGTCCTCATATATATTCGTAAGTGTATGCATACTCGGGATGGAATTTCTTCCAGCCAGAAAATCTGCAATAGTTGAACACATTATAGAACTATGGCATTACGTAGATATAAGAACTTGCTATATACTGTATAAAGATAAAACTGAAATTTACGAATCTTTAACAATAAGAAAGTATATACCAGCCTTGAACACAAAGAAATATAACAGCCTATTGACCCAAAATCATCCCATCCTCAGGGCAAAAGGTATATAAACCGGCATAATCAACAAAAAGGAATAACTACGACAGCCTCAGTCAGACGTAAACAATTGGATTCCAAAAATTGTCAGGTGTACTAATAGCAACATAGGCTTGGCCAAGAAAAGAACAACCAATTACACGACAAACGACTCGACAAATTCATTATAAACATAAAGGTCATTAGAAAATTATACCTACTATTTAAAAATGCCAAACACATTAATTAATAACGGCCCAAACAGCCAGTCATTTAATGCCATAATTTATAATAGAATACAAACTAATAACAGTGTAAGTAAAGCTATATTGATGACACAAGCATGTGGTGACAAGGATATAGTAGTCTGTGTTGGCGAAAATCGACATATGAATATAAATGTCGATTTTATAGACATTGTGTATTTCATAGGAGGATATATTAATAGACAACAATATAACAATAGAGTCAATACTTATTTTAATTAGCGGTATTTTAAATGGTCACGACTCAGTTCTTGTCACATGGTATGTTTTTAAGTATGCTCAAACAACTCACAGAAAATGCATTGCAAATGTGAACTAGTTGGACTTTTAGTTAAATCTAAATTTATTAACAGCGGTAGTTCAAGTGATTTGTGGTTTATTACGCGCTTACCTATGACTGTGTATTGGTGTCTGTACGGATGAAGCTTATTCGCTCTATATAACTAAGTAATGACAAAGAGCTAGTTATTCTCCCAGCAATGGTGTATGCTTTACAAGGCCTTCTACATTTTCACTATTTCATATACGACTGTTTTTCTCTGTGTGCAGTCTGTCATGTTCTCCATCACTCAATCAAATCGCAAGCCATGGCATTAATAGTTTAAAACGTACATGTGTTAGGTATTCACGAAATAATTGGATTATTAATTCACAATAAAAACACTTTCGATTCTTCAATTTTGTTGTTCATAAAAATTATTCAATACATTACTTATTAGTCAAATTACATTTGCGATCATATGCTATGTGTTAAATACCGACAATATAAAAATTCCAAGTCTGCCAGTAAAATTTTATTCGACATTACATCCTCATGTTGCATGATGTTCCTTATTAAAATGGCAGAATAGAAACAGTCACTTCTGACCAAAGCTTGAAATCGATAAAAAAATAGGGTCTACGCGGAGAAAACACTGATCAAAATAATGTTATTATATGATAGCAAATACATTTAATGCACATATTCAGTGGCGTAGTGAATGAGTAATGCGACAACGAATCAAATGTTGTCGGCCGGGGAAATTAAGACTACTTTTGGTTAATATCCATATAAATTAATATTTATATGAAAAAAACTAGAATTTGGAGAACATACATATTCAGAACTTCCGTCGTACAATGGGTATCGGCAGCGGTCATACCCATAATGGCGTTAAACGGGCTTCTTTACGAGATCCTATCTAGAAAGAAATGGCCGCAGATTTCAGCCCATCCATGTAACTTTTCGGTAGTGCTATCAAATGAACGATAACTCGAATAAAAGTATCTGGCCATGAGAGTGCTAGTCTACTACTTGAGCAAATAACGACATACACAGGAGACCGCTGGGCAGGATTAGTAAGTTATCTCCTAAGGTAATGACCCAGCTAATTTAGCTGGCGTCTCTTAACTAGACGAAAAGTCAGCATGAAAAAAGTAAAATCTCATGTACACATTCGCTTTATGTTTACCGGTGATTTAACGATATGATCCGGCCCTGTATATTTAGTCAATAAGAGTAATACTACTTTAGCACTTATAGATGTAGGAATTTTCACCATCAAAATGCCTAACATTTCTTGATCAAGCACATAGTGGGTTTCGGCATGGTTAATACACATACTCATTTCCTCAGTAATCATGTGATGCAGCCAGTGCGTAGCGGCTGGTGATAGTTTTGTTATGTTGTTCAACTACTGGTTAAATACAATGTAATTGTTGTTTAATTCAAGCTCGCAAATTTGATTTAAAGAATGACGCGATTAGTATCTGAGTATGGTAAATTCGTGCAACGTTCATAAAATTACATGATAAACTAAATTCTACCGCACTAATAATTTCGTATCTTAATTGTGATGCGAACATACTCTATTTATAGGAAATACAGAATGAAAATAATGCATAAATAAGAAAAATAAGGATGCAAGAAATATTATATTACACATTGGAAACGCAATAAGCCAATTAACTAAAACACGGTGTGAAAGTACGGCCAGAAGTCTTAACAAATACGAAGATATTATTTGCATCAAGGTTGCGATCAAAAAGTCATCGCCACACCCTAATTTTGCGTTACTATTGTTACAGCATGGTACAAGTTAACGACATTTAAACACATTCATGCGCTTCAACATAACAATGTCATCACCAGTTTACGGTCGCCAAGTCACTGACATAGTATGAAATATATAAAATTGTTAAAGAAATAAAGTATTCGTTGCAATTTCAGAAAGAAATTATTCAGAAAAATACTACGGATAACACAAGAACTAAGCCTTTAGACCATTAATCTCCGGTGTTTAAATAGATTATTTCTGGTACCCTAGAGAAGCAAGCGATAGTAAAAACATGGCATACGCCTATAACTGCATAAAGAAATACCTTGGTGATAGGCACTACTGATATATTTATGAAGCAAAAGGTCAAAGCCATTTCGCCCTAAGGGCATCTACGGATAAGCAACTCACAAGGTCCGAACGGTGCCAACGTAAATAGATTGTCTTCAATTTAACATACGTTAGTTTGGTTATAATAATAGTAGCTGATGTGTACGGACGGATACAGAAGACTTAAATTGGCGATATAAAAAATTCGGCTTGAAAATCATGTACAAAACGAAAATCGATTAAAAAAGAAAGTAACGAAATTCCATTTTTTAACGATAAACAAGCTGTCTAGAAATTAGGACGGTAATTTATTTTCGTAGTCTTAAAATATATTGGTCAAATAGTAAAATAAAAGCATCAATAAGCAATCATTATGTTAAATAAACGATTGCAATATACAAGTAAGGACAACGTAAAATAAAAATTCACGAACCAATACTTGAGGCCTCATCGCCATCGACCAATTCACCATTGCTGCTCAGAATTTGCCATGCCTTGTTCATGTTGTCAGTAACTTTAAAGTATTAAAATAAACACAACAAAATGCGATAAGGAACAACTTATCCTTAAACTGCTAATAGTGTTGAGTCGGTCATTGAACCACCAAAGATTAAAGGAATTTTAAATTACAAAAATGTAACTTCACTTTGAACAGGCTGGATACGAAATGAAATAAAAGGATATGGAACCAACGAAGAATGAAAAGATAATGGTAAACTTACGTTGTCAGTTAATAAAAGTACAGCTGCTAAGCTTGACTTTAATTATAACTGACACAGCCAAAAAGGCCGAAACAATAAAGCCTTATAAATTATTTTTCGAAGAAGCATTACAAACATCACTTGAATTTATATTTTATCATTAACAGTACGACAAAGTTTCAACAAGTAATCGGTTGGTTATCAGATATAGGCATTAAATGGTATCATTTTGACACAATAATTACTTACTTAAACCGGATGGAAGAAAATGGTTCCGAACAGAAATGCACTTATATCCGAATGAATAACCCTAATAACTCCACTTATTATAAATTCAGCAGTTAAATCAAGCATAAAAATACAGAAACCTTTTCATACAACTAACAAATATTTAAAATAACTTTAACATTATAACTGGAAGAACTATTAATGTCTAAAAACTACTGTTGGTATTCTTACGTCAGATCAAATATGAGAGATGCAAAAGCTCAACAAAGTAAAAATGGTTTCTAATTGACAAACTTACGATCAGCTGTTTTTACTGCTCCCTGATTGGCTGTTACAAACGCCTTTTATGGAAAGAGCTTGTACAAACAACAACAAAAAATTTTAAAATAATTTTGTATTGTAAACGCCCCGGCTTCAAGTAAATGCCGTACGACGTTACAAACTCGGTTAAGGTGCTCTGAATAGAGATTATTTACTGATATGGGGGCCCTTAAGAGGGCCTAGTAATGCGTTCGCTTGAAGTCTTCAGAGGTTGAAGATGTCCTAGAGCCTTGGGTGGACACTTGTTGAGTTGTCGCTCCCGTGGTTGAGCTGTGATCGCGTTGTGGATGGTGTCCTGCAGGTCCTGCAATCAATTGGCTCGTCTCTCCGGTATCCCGCAACAAGATGAGTCACGGATGTAGTTAGTTGTTTGTGAAACTATCAAATCACCAGCGTAGGTATTGACAGCCGACAGAGCGCACACGTATTGACAGCCGACAGAACGCACACGTGTGAAGCAGGTAGAAGGCAAATGCTACAACTGACTTGCATGGTAAATTACCGTGCTTAAATAGCATGCAATAAGTCTACTTGCACACTATTGGTTAAACGTGGTTAAACGTGGTTGAACGGCCATTTTTTCTTTTTTCTCATTGCTGCAACGTAAATAAATTTGAATTTAATTTACGCAATATGTCGGCGATTGATTTGCGTCGTTACAACAGTTTCCTCTCTGAAAAAAAAGAAAAAAATTATTCCTCTCTGCGAGGCTAGATAAGAAATGCATGACAGAGTTCGAACCAAGTTAAGCAAAAATATGATGAACCATAAGTGCTGGGATTAAATATGCTTGTTGGTTGCTTCAACAATGATATGATGCCAGGTAACCACTAGGAATTGCTACACGAACTGTTAGCTCTAGTGGACGGTCATAGCACATGAGGCAAAATAGAGCAGTGTAAGTTTTTGGAGCCGCAGGGTGAAGATTTCGAGGTAAATCGCCTCTGAATTTGCCAGGTTTAAGTTAAAACCTAAGCAGGTTGGATCGTTGTCAGTGTTTGTATACGACCAAAGGAGCTAGAGTGCTCGACGTTGTGGTCATGACATTTGTAGAGTGGTCTTTGTGCAATTGATAAAGTTGAGATATTCATTGAAAGTGGCCTGTACTATGATATGAAGCTGATCACTACTTAGTGTTGCTACACGAAAGCGTTAGCTCTAAGTAGCTGGTCATACCAAAATAGGCAGTGTAATGTCATGTGTGAGAAATACATTATAATGTAAAATATATATACATTAAAATTAAAGGTAATTGCATAAAAATATGTATACGAACATTGCCTCAGAGATGGCATAATACCAAAGAACTGTTCAAAATGCTACACAATTGTTAGCTAAGAACAGCTGGTTATGCCACGTGAGACAAATACTAAAAATTAACGTAAGGTTAAAAAAAAATTTTTATAGTTAAATGTTAATGTTTAAAAAAAATTAATTACGCGTTATACAAAGCAGGTTATTGAGATTGTGAGCAGACGGAGCCCGAGACGTGTGTAGAAGGTTGAACGCTCTCAGGATCAGGTGGTTCGATAAACGGTTTTAACCCGTCTATGCCTACTGATGTCGGTGTAGCGCCTTGCATAATGATGAAGTATTTTGGCTGTCTGAGTAAAATCGGTTAAGGACCGCGATACTTGGGTTGTAGTGGTGCAACAGCATTATTGTTGCGAACGAGTACTCTCTTGCAGCTGTGGAGCTGTGGGTGAACGAAGACTGGACGAGGCGTGTGTCTCGGGTGCTGTTCGGACATGTTACCGAAATGAAGTCGAAGGCGGGTAGCTTCGTTTTGTGGGTCATCTTGTGCCAGTAGTAGACGTGGGAGCTGACTAGGCAGGCGTAGATCCATGCCATACAAGAGTTGGGACGCAGACGTTTTAATGGATTCTCGAGTACGAGAACGCATGGCCAGCAGAACTAAAGGTAGTGCATCGACCCAGTTGCTATTAATGGACGAGGATGCTAAAGCTGCTTTGAGTTCCCTATGCATTCTCTCTACCATGCCATTAGCTTGGGGATGGTAGGCAGTCGTCTGGCGTAAGATGCATCCCATGTACCGCAAGGTGGTTTTGAAACGATCAGATGAGAAGCAAGTGCCTCTGTCCGTGATGACCTCATTGGGAACACCATAATTGGATATCCATGCAGAGATAAAACCGTTAGTTACTTCGTCTGCAGAAATGGTGCCAAGAGGTAATGCCGTAGGCCACCGTGTAAATCTATCGATCATAGTTAGAAGGTAGCTGAAACCTTGAACCTTTGTCAGATGAACTATGTCGATGTGGACGATGGCTAGGCGAGAAGTAGACCGAAAATGTTGCAACTTAGAACGAGTGTGTCGTGTGATCTTGTTTTTCTGACAAATTGTACACTCTGAGACCCATCGTTTAACATTCTGCCTAAGTCTGTGACCCCAGAAACGATCTGTAAGTAGTCGGACAGTCACTTGGCTTCCTGGGTGAGAAATTGAGTGAATTGAATTGAAAACCTTTTTCTGAAGGCTGGTCGGCAGAACTGGCTTGTTGGGCTGCGTACCCGTGAAGTAAACAATTGGTAAGCCTTCCCACAGACGGTATATGAACTTGGTTGGGTGACGGGCTATTGATCTTTGAATGTGAATGTCACCGCGTTGTTCAGTTTGCAGGAGAGTTGGCGTTAGTGCAGGTTCACTGAGTGTCACGGAGTTGACAGTGAATGGTGACGGCGAAGGTGGTTGTAGAGAGACGTCTGGCCTGGACATGGCATCTGCAACGAAGTTCTGTTTGCCCTTGACGTGAAAGACGTCAAATTGCCATTCGCTTAGACGAGAGAGCTGTCTTTCCACTCTGGCAGGGAACTTGGCGATAGATGAAGTTGCGTTTCGAAGTGCGCTAACTAGTGGTGCATGATCTGTGAAAACAACAAATCTGCTACTGCCAATGATGCTGATATAATGGCGCACTGCGTCGTGGATGGCGAGAAGTTCTCGGCCGAAAGTGTCGTACCTCGTTTCTACTGGTTGGAGAATACGCGAATAGAAACTGATAGGCTTCCGAACTCCGTCGATCTCTTGTTCCAAAGTGGCTCCAATAGCGAATTCAGAAGCATCTGTCGTGAGTAGAAATGGTTTTTCAAAATCTGGATGCGTTAGCATTGTGGCATTTGCTAACGAGTTGATGGCAAGTCGAAGTAATTCCTTGTCTTCGGATGACCAAGCAATGATGGAATTCTTGCTAAGTCCTTTTCGGTTCCGCAGGTGCCTGCACAGAGGATAAAGTTATTTTGAAAGGCCTGGAAGGAACTTGCGATAATAGTTTAGTACTCCCAGGATTTTCTGCAAATCGCCCAAAGTCCTTGGTGACTTGATATTCTTGATTGAATTCGTCTTTGACGGCAACGGTTGAATACCTTGGGCCGTGATACGATGCCCTAAGAAGTCGACGGATGAAGTTGCAATCTGCGTCTTGTCACAGTTGATCTTGAGTCCGTAGTTGGATAAGCGTGAGAGAACATTTCGTAGATGTTCCGCATGAGATTCTAGATCTGGACTGAATACCATAATGTCATCGAGATATGACATACAATAAGCAGAGTCGTCGCAAAGTATGTTGTCTATGAATCTTTGAAATGTCTGAGTAGCACACTTAAGTCCAAAAGGCATGTAAAGATATTCAAAAGGCCAAATGGAGTGATGACTGCAGTTTTCTCGATATCCTCTGGTGCTACCGGTATGTGATGTCACGTTTGTCTGAGGTCAATCACTGAGAAGAAATTGCTGCCGTTGAGTTTTTCAAGTAAAATGTTGATATTTGGAATAGGATATGCATCAGATTTTGTCACTGAATTTAGCTTACGGTAGTCTCCACAGGCTCTGTACGATCCGTTTGATTTTTGAGACTAAGTGCAGTGGTGACGCCCATGAACTTTTCGATGGTCTGATGATTCCCTCTTCCAAAAGCCTTGAGAATTCTTCTTAAGCAGCTTTCAGCTTAGCAGGAGCCAGTGGTCGCTTCTTGAGTGCAATAGGTTGTCCTTCTGTGACGATATGATGCATCGTGTTGGAGACTCGTAGATCGGATTTGTTAAGATCGAAAAGCGATTTGTATTTTCGAAGAGCTGCTGATATCTCTGCTGAATGACCTGTAACTCCAAACGCTCGGAGGCAAGTGTCCAAAAGCTTTGTTCAAGTCCGGTGGAGGGGTCGATGATCTTTTGATTGGCAAGATCAACAATGAGCCGAAATTTTAGAAGGAAATCAAGACCTATTATATTATGTGAGACGTTGGCAATGATGAAGTTGTGGGAAAATTCACGTCGTAGACCTATGTTGAGTGTGCGGTATTGGCAGCCATAAGTTGGTATGGGCTCGCCTGTAGCTGTTGCGAGGAAGAACGCCTAGCGACGTCTCGGCCATTCAATCACCTTTGAGATCTGAGACTGCCGCACCTGTGTCTACGATGAACTCTTCGTCAGTTTTGAAATCAAGAAGGTGCAGAACTTCGTTGGGCTGTTTGGCCGGGTCATGCAAACAAGTAGGCTGGTGATTGCGACCGGCATTGTCTGTTTGGTTCTCTATGTAAAAAATTCGGCGTGGACGAAAAGAGTCGACAGGGATGTCGGATTGTAGTTGGCTTCTTCCCTGTAGCGCCGTTGATGCCGATGATGTGCAGAAAGTACGGTCTTCTACTTCCTGCGCCAGACGTTTCCCGATACTGATGCACCCTTGTGCCTGTGGTCTGTTGTCCTCTCCGTCAGCTGTGGAAATTGACACTCATTCGGAAATTCTTCGGAACGACAAAGACAAACTTGGCAAGCATAAAAACTTCTGGTGGTTATAACACCAGTTCTTTGGACCATATTTATTAAAGGATTGCGGAGATCTCGATCGCCGCCTACCATTATAATTTGACTTGGAAACGAATTTTGGTCGAGCATTCCCTTGGTTTATCTCGGATTTGGTAATGGCCAATCCTTCTAGAACTTTGGCCATGTTCGCCACTGTTCTCTCTAAAAAGGAGAGTCTATCATCTTGCGGGGGTGAAGAAAAGGATGATGGATTCACTTTGGGTTCCAAAACCCAATATTCTAACTCACATCTCTCAGATAAGTCATCTATAGAGAGTGTTGGGGAGCTGTCTGGCAAAGATTTTTAATGTATGGGGAAGATTGTTAATAAAAACAACCTTAGCCTCATGGTCAGAAATGTTGGTTTTATACCAACGTTTCCGTAATTCATTCAGTAATTCGATTGGGCCAAGATTTGGCATATCTAACTGCGCATATTTGTTTATTATCTGCTCAGTTTCCGTGGGTCCAAGCAAGGATTCTACCTCGTTTTGTAGGCCAAAAATGGGATTAGGTAGCTTCCTAATGGCCTCAAGCTTAGAATAAATCCGTCGCTGCAATTCAGAAGGTAGTTTAGCAAAAACCTTCGACAGTTTTTGATGACTGTCATAATCAGGAAACGAGGAGAAAGCGGAGTCTACGCGCATAAAGAATAGTTCACTATCTCCATCCCAAACAGGAACATCAATATCTAAAATTGGACCTGACATTTTAACAATCTTACAGGATCTTAAAAGCATAAATTTATAAGCAATATGAAAATGTATAAATAAACTTTAACGAAACGCTTATCCACAAACAGCTTCCACAGTTGAGTGAGCGCAGAACAAAAAAGTCACTGTTTCCAAAAATCCGAAATTGAGTTTGTCGAGTACGTACGGTGACGTTTCGTACGTAGGAATGTTAAACAGAGCCCCCGTTGGCCTTTGATGACAATGTATTATAATTATCCCCACAAATCCACGAATATATACCCAACAGATTTCCCAGAAAACCACGATCAGGGTAAAGAAAACACAAATGTCAATCTATTTATCCCAAATAGATGAAAAGGAAGTCAATTTTATTTATACCAAAAAAATCAGAACAATAATCAATATCCTAGCGCGGTCGCCAATTATGTAAACGCCCCGGCTTCAACTAAATGCCGTACGACGTTACAAACTCGGTTAAGGTGCTCTGAATAGAGATTAGTTACTGATATGGGGCCCTTAAGAGGGCCTGGTAATGCGTTCGCTTGAAGTCTTCAGAGGTTGAAAATGTCCTAGTGCCTTGGGTGGACTCTGGTTGAGTTGTCGCTCCCGTGGTTGAGCTGTACTCACGATGTGGATGGCTTCCTGCAGGTTCTGCACTTAATTGGCTCGTCTCTCCGGTATACCGCAACAAGATGAGTCACGGATGTAGTTGGTTGTTGGTGAAACTATCAAATCACCAGCGTAGGTATTGACAGCCGACAGAACGCACACGCGTGAAGCAGGTAGAATGAAAATGCCACAACTGACTTGCATGGTAAATTACCGTGCTTAAATAGCATGCAATATGTGTACTTGCATACTATTGGTTAAGCGTGGTTAAACGTGGTTAAACGGCAATTTGCTTTTCTCATTGGTGCAACGTAAATAAATTTGAATTTAATTTACGCAATATGTCGGCGATTGATTTGTGTCGTTACAATTTGTGTAACAAATAAAACGTATTTACTAAATAACAACTTTACGGCATGAAGGTATAGGGCTCAGCGTTGGTACATAATATTTGTTAAAGTTGTTGTTATAAACTATAAACCTACAATTTTAGTAATGGCGGAATTTAAAAAATATTGTAATCAAACATTTGAAACAAAAAATTAAGCTAAACTCTTCAGTTGTCTTGTAAGCACTCGACAGTTCAATATAAAGTGTAACGACACAAAGCCGACATATTGCGTAAATTAAATTCAATTCGATTTACGCTGCACCAATGAGAAAAAAGCGAAACTTGCCGTTAACCAATAGTGTGCAAGTAGCCATATATGGCTATTACATGGTCATTTAAGCACGGTGAATTTACCATGCAATTCAGTTGTCGCAAATGCTTTCTGCTGTGCGTGTCTCCGAAGTGCTATGTCCTACTTTTCACATACGCTGATTTTTGGACTTGCTTTACCGACATTGGCAACATCAGTAACGAAAACCTTGTTGCTGTTCAACTAGAATAGAATAGAATAGAATATATTTATTTGGATTCAAACCACACATGTTCCATCAAATAATAAAATTAGAAAATGTACAATATAAAAAGATATCACATCACATATATATGTGTAATTAGTTGTACTGTACAATTTATCAGCATCAGAAAGTTCAGCTGTAAAGAGTGATAGATTCTTCATCAAAATTAGGAAAATTTAAGTTATAATTCGAGTATAACATTTTGTAAGAAAAAAAGGGAACCATGACTAATAATTGATTGTATGTATTGTTGATTAACAAGATGATATAATGCATAACATTTCAGTTTTAATAATGCAAAATTTGAAGATAGAATATCGATAAATTATGTTGCTGAAAAACAATTAATCCTGTCTTTTATTTAACGACGAGGAAGTATTATCATAATCAAAATTAAAAATATCAGCAGAATTGAACACTTTTTCTAGTTCGGTAGATAAAAATTTAAGAGACATTTTAGATGGAAGCGTTTCTCTAAGCCCCTTAGGCAATTGATTGTAAATTTTAAAAATTTTTGAAAAAGAGAATAGCTTGCTCGCAACATTCCCCACCAAGGGTGGAGATATTGCAAAATGACTAGATCTAGTTCCAACTTCATGACTCTTTCTTATTGGATTCATATAGGCACCAGTCCACTGGTTCAAATGGAAAACTTTTATGCAATAGCACATCCTCCGAAACCATAAAGGATGCAGTGATACAAACTGTAATATAGTGGCGTATATAGTGCAGGAGATAGGACTTATTTGTTTCATAACTTTTCTTTGTACAGCTTCTATCTTATTAGACAAACCCTTTGTTAAAGGATTCCAAGTAGCGGCAGCATATTCTAATATCGGTCTAATCCATATTATAAACATTTTATATTTTATTTCACTCGATAAAATATTTCTATTTATTAGTGCGCATCTGTTCTTGGCACTGCCTACTATCCTTTCAATATGTCTCTCAGCAGAAGCCGTACAATGAATAGTTATGCCTTAATCCTTAATTTCTTGCATAAGTTTAATCTCAGAAACATCATTAATCTCAGCATCATGAAAATAAACATAAATGAAAATTATGTTATTTGGTATTAATTTGTGTCGTTTAAACACCTTGTCACGCGCGCGGTTTATAATGGCTCCGATTTTGTTGAATACCGAAATTGAGAAAATTATTGCGGCCCTTCAAAATTCCATAAAGGAGCTAAAGGAGAAGAACATCGCAATTAAAAATAAGATGTCTAAGCTGGAGTCGGATGTCAGTAAACATGCAGAAAAATTAGATTTAGCGGAAAGGAAAAATGAATACTTAAGCGCAAAAATTGATGATTTGACCGTGGCGTTAAACGAGAAGGTGGATAAATTAAAGCTCGATGTTGTGCCATGAATTGAGCTAGCTGAAATAACAGTAGATGATGATACATCAACAAAAAAAAACTTCAGGAGATGAAATATTAAATATATTATCCAATGCAGTTTCTGTTAGGATTGGAAAACAGAAGCAGTTAATATTATTTAGTCTTAATGAAAATGCTGACCCGAATGATGTTGAAAAGTTAAATGATTTAATCAAAGATACGACTGAGGCCGAAATAACGAAATGCTTCAGAGTTGGCAAGAAAACTGAACGACCAAGGCCGGTTGTGATAAAACTATCAAAGACGCCGACAAACAAACAAGTGGAAGATATCAATAAGACGAAAGAAGAATGTAATAACTTCCACAATATATTCATCTGCAGAGACAAGACCTTTCTCCAAAGTAAATTGTCAGCAGCAAAGAAGTTGAAGAAGTATTTAGATAATGGATCAAGTAATCCGAAACAAGTTCCTATCAAGGATGTGTCAATAGATTCTAAAATCACAAAAGACGGAGTATCAGTAGATTCTAAAATCATAAAAAACTGAGTAGCACTAATTAATGTGGTGGACAGCAGACAGCTACGCACTATAGCTACAATACCCAACTAACGAATTATAAAGAAACCAAAAAAGTTAAACCAGTAACTATCGGAAACTATAAAGATAAGTTTTTTTGTACATATTCTTTATTTTATGCTAATTGTAGAAGTGTTAAGAATAAAACTTATTTGCTGTGTGATTTTATAATAAGTAACAATTTTGACTTTATAATTTTAACTGAAACCTCGCTGAACAAGGACATTGAAAACTATGAATTTGACATTCCTCATTATTCTCTATTTAGGAAAGACAGATCCTTGGATAAAAGAGGTGGAGGAGTACTTATTTATAGTAAATCGATATTAAATGCGATAGTGATACATACTAGTGAATATAATACTGTCATTGATTTTTTAACGATACAAATTGATAACCTGATCTTAACTGCGGTTTACAGACCGCCGTATGACAAAACAAATGATAATCAAATGTTTACAAATTCTTTTCAATCTATTTTGGACTGCCATGGTAATATTGTTGTGGTAGGAGATTATAATAGGCTGCATGACTGTGAAACAATCAATCTTTTTTCTAATCATGATCTTAAGCAGATTATAAAGGAACCAACTAGAGGTTCGGAATGCTTAGATCATGTATATTTAGAAGTTGAAGCGTTGAACTCACACAGTTATGATGTAGTAAATTACTTCAAAGAATTGGATCATAAACAAATTATTTTACAATGGAACCTTTCGAGTAGCAAAGCACACAAACCTAATTTTGAAAATGCGCACGTGCAATGTTCCAGAATCAACTGGAACCTTTTTAGAAAATTAAGCTTATCTATTGATTATGAATGTTTTTAATCATGAACAATGACGAATTTGTATCTTCTGTTTCATTGTTATTATCTGATATGTTTAGGGCATCTACATTTACAGATGTTATACCCAAGAGATTCAATAGGAAGTTATGTAAGCTAAGAATCAAACGAGATAATATAATGAAATGTAGTCTTATCAATAGTATTAAAAAAATGAGGTTAGAATTGATTGATAAAGAAATTAATTCATCACTGCTGATAATCCGTCAAAGATCAGAGAGAATTATTTTGGCCAAACTGAAGAGTAATCCTAGACTAGGATACAAACTCCTCACAGACTACAGTAAATATCAGGAAAAATTAAAGCTTATATTACCTGTGGGTAAAACTGAGTATGAATTTCTCTGTGAATTGGATGAAGTATTTGGCAACTTGTTATGTAATCCACAGAACGAAAGCAATTTCATTGATCTACCAGATCCTTCGGGAAACCAGGATCTAGGACTTGTTATTGACAGTGATGCATTGATAGAATTAATGTTAAAAATAAAATCAAAAAAACAAGAAGATCACCGTGGTATATCGATTGATAAACTACTTCAATTACCTTTAAATTTTATGAATGCGCTCTGCAATTTTATAAATAGAATTTTGAAGAATGGGAAATTACCAATCGATATACTAACAATAGTAGTTAAACCTTTGCCAAATATAAGTAAGCCAACGTGTGCCAGTGATTATAGATTAATCTCTATTATCCCTTCGTTTTTGAAGATAATAGAGCGATTGATACTAGATCATTTAGAACGTATGTTGCCGGCTGATTTGGATATGTGCCAACACGGCTTTACAAAAGACAGGTCGACAACTACTAATATTCTCTCTATGTGGAAACATCTAATTACATTAGATGAGAAAAAGTTAGATGCATTAATTGTACTTATAGATATCTCAAAAGCTTTTGACTCTATATCTTTTGATGCTATTTTGAATGCGATTAATTTATTGAATATAGATCCGAATATTTTTAGATTACTTAGATACTATTTATATAATCGAAGAATGAGTATTCAAGTAAATGATTTGATTTCTAAATCGAAAAGGGTAACAAGTGGAGTTCCACAGGGATCAAGTTTGGGGCCAATTTTATATAAAAATTGTATTTGCACATTTGGAAACTAAGATCCCTAACGGTCGAGTTTGCAAATTTGCTGATGATTTAAAAATAATCTTTCCAATTGATCCAAATAATGTCGAATTCTCCAAAAATAATGTGACACTAGATTTGTATGATTTAAGTAGATACTTGTTAACACTAGGGCTGAGAATAAACAGTAAAAAGACGAGAGCTTAAAAAATAGGTAACAGAACTGATTTCAATTATGTTTATTTTCATGATGCTGAGATTAATGATGTTTTTGATAATAAACTTATGCAAGAAATTAAGGATTTAGGCATAACTATTCATTGTCTGCTTCTGCTGAGAGACCTATTGAAAGGATAGTAGGCAGTGCCAAGAACAGATGGGCACTAATAAATAGAAATATTTTATCGAGTGAAATAAAATATAAAATGTTTATAATATGGATTAGACCGATATTAGAATATGCTGCTGCTACTTGGAATCCTTTAACAAAGGGTTTGTCTAATAAGATAGAAGCTGTACAAAGAAAAGTTGTGAAACAAATTAGTCCTATCTCCTGCACTATATACGCCACTAGATTACAGTTTGTATCACTGCACCATTTATGGTTTCGGAGAATGTGCTATTGCATAAAGGTTTTCCATTTGAACCAGTGGTCTGGTGCCTATATGAATCCCATAAGAAAGAGTCATGAAATTGGAACTAGATCTGGTCATTTTTCAATATCTCCACCACTGGTGGGGAATGTTGCGAGCAAGCTATTCTCTTTTTCAAAAATTTACAAAATTTACAATCAATTGCCAAAGAGGCTTAGAGAAACGCCTTCAACTAAAGTGTCTTTTAAATTTTTATCTACCGAATTAGAAAAAGTGTTTAATCCTGCTGATATTTTTAATTTTGATTATGATAATACTTTCTCATGGTTAAATAAAATACAGGATTAATTGTTTTTCAGCAACATAATTTCTCGAGATTCTATCTTCAAATTTTGTATTATTGTTGAGGCCCCTAACCTATTCGTGTCTGTAAGCCCCATAGATGCCAGATCGCTGGAAGTCCTAAAATTCACAGTAGTGTCTGATGTGCTTGTATTATTGCTTGCGTCATTTAAGTTCAAGTCCGCTATGTCCTGCACTAACCTACTTGTGTCCTCGAATTTAATATCGATATCCATGATCAAATGGTATAACAATTAAATCGACACTTACGGATGGCAATCGGAAGGTGAAAGTTGGAAAGCTGTTCCTTTCAACAATAATCTGTTTTGGTATGTACGTGACCCCCCAATAAAATCAAATATACCTGTTCCAAGGCTCCTCCTCAGTGTTATTTTATATCAGAACACAAGGCAATTGATGGAATAATATATTTGATAATGATGTAATCGTTTACTATGGAAAAAATGTTAAAATGCAGCAGACCAAAATTACAATACCAGACAGGAAGCGAGATACTCAAAAACTGAAAATAGCGCACAATTTTTAAAATCAAGTATTTAAACAAAGAATGTTCTGGAAAATAAAAAGAAAAAATTCTTTTTAAATAAAGTTGTTACAATCAGCTATGGTGGTTTAAATTTATCACTCAAGGTCATTTTATATAAGGCGGAGGATTCAACATCCTCCACATACACCACTTTCTCAAAAAAGAGGAACGACTAATAATAGACGTAATCATAGTTCTTCGGCTGACGATGTATTCTTCCAGAACGAGTTGTGCATACTGGCGCCCCTGACGTCGTCATCTCGCCCGGTACAACATTCACTGGTTTATCAAAATCATTGGTATCGACAAATAATTTTCATGCTGTGATTCAGTAGAATAAGATTTTGCTATGTTAGACAACGGTTCTTCAGAGTACTGCATTTCATTTTGTGCCTGCATGATGGGATTGCACACATCAGATTCGCCCATGGAACGGTCATTCGACGCATCTGTTAATTCAGTCATACCGTCAATCCAGATAAACTGGGGAATACAGCGATCCAACGTAACACAATCCTCAATGCCATTTATTTCTATGATGACATTCTTGTCAGTCATCCTCTTGACCTTGTATGGTCCTTTGTAAAATGGTGTTAGGCAATTCTTCCTATTCTCATTAGTTATATATACATGCGAAGCCGATTTTAAATCGGAGGACACGTAGCCATAAGTTTTAGCTTTTCTAGTCTTGGTTGGGGCCAAACGACACATCTTGTCTCTTAGTGCTCCTACAAACCAATCTACATAACTAGAAGCCCAACCAAGACTACTTGGAGTTTCTATTAGAAGATCTCCAGGCAACTTTAATGGTTCTCCATAAACCAATTCTGCTATGAAAGTTCCTAATTGTGCCCTATATCTGTTGCGCATGGCGAGTAGTACTATCGAAAGATCGTGTATCCAGCTTGTTCCACTAGTACACCTTAATGCAGCTTTCTGTTCACGATGTAGCCTTTCTATTATCCCATTCGCTCGTGGGTTATACGCGCTAGTATGTATTATAGTAGTTCCCATGATGTTGAGGGATCTTACGATAATCTCTGACATAAATTGACTACCACGATCACTTGTGACCTTTTCCGGAACACCATAACGCGATATCCAATTATGTAGAAACGCGAACAAGACTTCTTGCGCTGTCATGTCTTTTAAAATTGCCACTTCAAATTGACGACTAAATCTATCTACCATAGTCAGCAAGTATTTATTTCCATTTACTTCAGGCATCTCGACAATGTCTATGTGTACGTGTCTGAACCGTCCGATTGGTATTCCAATGTTCTTTATCTCGGTTCTGGTATGTCTCCACACCTTACACTTTTGACACTTAGCACAGGCTCTTACCCATACCCGTATGTCTTTAGACATGTGCAGCCATACGTATCTGTCGTTGATCAATCGAATGGTGGCTTTAATGGATGGATGACCCATGTCATGTAACACTTGGATAATCTTGGCCCGTAACTCCAATGGCACATATTGTCGTGGTTGACTTCTAGATGTTTCGCATAACAACCACTTGCCACTTATGAGCTTACGAACATATCCTGGTCTTTTGGATAATACTAATGTAAAGAGATCCGATCCTCGCGCTTCCTAAATTTGACTAACGAAATCGTTCATTGATTCATCTAAATGTTTCAATGGACCTTGAAATATCAGCTCGACATCAGTTTCATTCGGTCGGCTAAGTGCATCGGCCACCACATTCTCTTTGCCAGCAATATGAGACACAGTGAAATCGAACTCTGCTAACCGTGTTATTTGGGGATTTACTCTACGAGAGTAATTAAGCCTAGCTTTTTTACCAAGTATGTTGATCAATGGCTTATGATTGGTCAATAACTTAAACTTGTGCCCGTCTAAGTAATGCTTGAAGTGTAGCACTGCGGCATACACTGCTAGAAGCTCTTTGCCAAACGTATCATAACGTTTTTCTCGATCATTTAGCTTATGGCTACAAAACCCAATAAGTCTTATTATGTCCTGATCTCTTTGCTGTAGCACTGCCCCTAATGCAACATCTGAGGCATCTGTGATTAACTCGAAAGGTTTTTCCTAATCTACAGGTGCTAATGTGGTTACGTCACTTAACATGTCCTTGGCCTTTTGGAAATTTTCTCAGTCTTCTTGACTCAAGTTTATAGGCCAAGACTTCTTGATCGTGCTCTTTTCACGAGTGAGATGGCTTGTTAACGATCCAAGAATTCGGGCTAGACCTGGAATGAATCGACGATAATAGCTGATCATACCCAAGAACCTTCGCAACTGGCGTACGATTCGGGGTTCCGTTACGTCCTTAATAGCTTGGACCTTATCTTCCAAAGGTTTAATTCCGTCTTTGGAAAGTATATGCCCAAGGTATTTAACTGAAGAGCAACCTATATTACTCTTATTAGGTTTGACCACTATTCCATATTGTTCCAGCCTGGTCAAAACCGTTTCCAAATGCGTACAATGTTCATTTCGGGAGCGACTAAAAATAATTATGTCGTCTATATATACTCTCGCAAATGGACAATTCTGAAGGATTTCTTCAGCCAAACGCTGGAATGTCTGACTGGCATTTTTCAAACCAAAAGGCATTCGAAGAAATTCATGCGATCCCCCTCCTGGAAATCTGACTGCGGTGAGTGGTATCGAACTTTCTTCCATTGGTACCCGATAGTACGCTTTCTGGAGATCTAAAGTTGAATAAACCTCATATCCCATTATATCTCGGAGCAAAGTACTCTGGTTAGGGTGAGGATAAGAATCACCCTTTGTCACTGAGTTTAATAGACGATAATTCCCACAAACCCTCCATTGACCCGGTTCAGGTTTGGGAACTACCACTATTAGGGAAGCAAAATTGGAATTTGACCTTCTACAAATCCCCTCTTTGCGCAATTGGTGAAAGTCTGACAAAGCAACTTGTTGCTTGTGTTGTGCCAATGGTTGAGCCTTTGGTGAACAAAGCAAAGGAGCCACCCATTCTATTTGGTTTTCTACTCCTGTTTTCAAACCTATCCTTTTGGCACTGAAAGGTTGAAACACTGTTAGGTGCTTCTCGATTATATCGGCAAAGTCATGCGCGACTGATGGACGAGTTAAGAGGACTGTTCTAACTGTCGACGTGTTAGAATCAGTAGGTGTTGCTATCCCTACGCCTTTTGCGATAGTCCTAGCCTTGGGGTCTAATGTCAGCTTGAAATGTGTCAAGAAATCCATGCCAATGATATGGTCCTTGACATCGGCTACTAGAAAATTCCATCGGAAGGAAGAGTTCTGGCCTAATGTTACCGACATTTCTTTCATCCCTTTTACTCCAATCGGACTACCGTTAGCGGCCCATAGTTGATAATCAAATGTGGGGCAATCTGCTTCCACCACATCTGACCTAACTATGCTTACCTCAGCACCCGTATCAATGAGAAATTCTAATCCAGATAATTTATCCTTAATGATGAACTTGTTGCTGGACAATCCGGCAATGTTTATCAGATCTCCGCTTAGTGAGAATCGGACTCTCTTGCCTTCTATCTCGATACTATCTGTTCTAGACGCATCTTTAGCTTTGAGTATGCCTTTTAAAGGCATATCTGGGAGCCTTTGCAATGGAACCCCCCTACGGCTCCTACTAGCGGGGGTTTTGTCCTTTTCCCGGTGATGGATTTCTCTCTACCGGTTTTGTGCTTCCTTTCCATCTGGGTCCACCTAATCGCAGGTATATACAATTTTCACCTTGGCACTTCGCACTGCGTCCGTATTCGCAATGTGCCTTACACCATCCGCGTGGCCCTTCGAAGCGTTGACGCGAGTGACTCCTTCGACGTCTATTATACCTATCCTGACTCTGAAGTTGTGTAATATCACTACGCAAGCTAGCAACTTCTCTACATAAGAAACGCAAAGTTTCATGTATAGTCATGTGGTTTTCCTTATCTGCCCTGACTGGCTGCATCGTTAGAGAATCTGCTATTACAGCATGTACTTGTGGTTCTTGCTGTTTATACACGCCGTCTAACCCTCTGGGTTTTGTTGGCCAATCTATGTTCATTGTGTCAAATACTTCCATTGTTGTTCTGAGCCTAATTGGTAGCTCAGCTGTAAAAATGGAGTTGACTACATCTCTAGATTTATTCAACCTGGAAGCTTTTGTGCAAAGGCGTTCATAAAATTCGGACGGTAGTTGACGCCCCATTTTTTCTAGGCGTAATAGTTCGCACATTTGCGCTGATCTTCCAGGCTGATATATCTGTTGAATTTCAGCCATTAATAACTCAAATTCACTGTACGGCTTTTCTTATACAGTTCTGTCTCTGAAATTTTCCAAAGCATTTCGGAAATTTTCAGGCAATGCCATCCATGCTGCAACAAATTTCTCCATAGGGTTCACGATATTATAAGCACTGAATATCATTTGGGCATCTCCTACCCAACTTGAATGTTTTTCTGATTTATACTGTGGTAGACTTAATATTCTTGGACTGGCGCGGTCGCCAAATTTTGTTGAGGCCCCTAACCTATTCGTGTCTGTAAGCCCCATAGATGCCAGATCGCTGGAAGTCCTAAAATTTACAGTAGAGTCTGATATGCTTATATTATTGCTTGCGTCATTTAAGTTCAAGTCTGCTATGTCCTGCACTAACCTACTTGTGTCCTCGAATTTAATATCGGTATCCATGATCAAATGGTATAACAATTAAATCGACACTTACGGATGTCAATCGGAAGAGGAAAGTTGGAAAGCTGTTCCTTTCAGCAATAATCTGTTTTGGTATGTACGTGACCCCCCAATAAAATCAAATATACCTGTTCCAAGGCTCCTCCTCAGTGTTATTTTATATCAGAACACAAGGCAAGTGATGGAATAGTATATTGGATAATGATGTAATCGTTTATTATGGAAAAAAATGTTAAAATGCAGCAGACCAAAATTACAATACCAGACAAGGAGCGAGATACTCAAAAACTGAAAATAGCGCACAATTTTAAAATCAAGTATTTAAACAAAGGATGTTCTGGAAAATAAAAAGAAAAAAAATTCTTTTTAAATAAAGTTGTTACAATCAGCTATGGTGGTTTAAATTTATCATTCAAGGTCATTTTATAAAAGGCGGAGGATTCAACATCCTCTACAGCATTATATCATCTTGTTAATCAACAATGCATACAATCAATAATTAGTCATGGTTACCTTTTTCTTACAAACTGTTATACTCGAATTATATCTTAAATTTTTCTAATTTTGATGAAGAATCTATCATTCTTTACAGCTGAACTTTCTGATGCTGATAAATTGTACAGTACAACTAATTGCACATATATATGTGATGTTCTATCTTTTTATATTGTACATTTTCTAATTTTATTATTTGATGGAACATGTGTGGTTTGAATCCAAATAAAGATATCCTATTCTATTCTAATCTAAAAATTGGAGAAAAGAACAAATGCAGCTTGCTGAGGAAAATCAGGCCAGTCACGTACAGATAACTAAAACTGAAATTAGCATAATAATAATAATAATAATAATAATATCAATAATAATAATAATAATAATAATATATAATAATAGATTTATTTGGCATCAAAGGCCAACAGGCCGACCATTGAAATAACAAATCAAAGGTAGGATATGTGGAGATGAATGAAATTGTGACTAGCTAAGTATTTAATAGCAGGGGGGAGGAGTGGAGGAAGAGAAATGTTTTCATCAACTTCATGATAGTTCAATCTGGTGAAAAAAAACGAAATTCCATTTGACTAGACTAGATCATTTCGAGTTCATTCCATGAAGAGTCCGAGCATCAATGCGGGGTAGGCTGGGTCCGGACAGATGAGTTTGATTGTGAGATCGAAAATGATGGCGGACCGGAAGCGAGGATAAAAGTTCCCATATAAGGGATAAGAAAGGCTTGGATTCTGTGGTGTTACTAAATATTATGACCACGTCATCCGCATATTTAAACAGCTTGAAAAGGTTGTCTTCAACCTGTACCTTTTCGAGTGTAATGTTGAAAAGAAAAGGAACAAGTACGGAGCCCTGGGGAAATCCAGACCGGATAAGGGCTGTCCTCGAGTGACTTTTTCCGAATTTTACAGTCGCGCATCGGTTTCGGAGATAATAACTGATAAGATTCTGGACGTTGCCTCAGATATCGCTTCTCAAGAAGGCGGATTCAATTGCTGAAAATGAAAAAGAATCAAAAGCCTTGAATATATCTTGGAAGAGGAGAGCGCATTCATGACCTTTGGAGAAAGAGCAGTAGCAGTGATTAAGGACCCTGACTAAGTTGGTGGAAGAAGAGCGGCCATTCATGAAGCCGTGTTGATCATCGAGGAGATAGAAGTTGTTTTGAGAATTAATGAAAGAGTAGATTAGGTTGTCTAAGACCATGTCGAAGATTTGGTGAAAGAAGCGACGATAGTATTGGGGCAGAGATCTTTCAATGAGAATATCGACGAAGTGCCATTTTTGGGATAGTAGAGATCGTCGAGTTAAGCCAGTCCGGGGGAAGATAGGTAGTTTCAAGGCAACGGTTGATAACATCAGCAACCAGAGAGAAGACATTCCAGCCAAGAAGTGCAATCATGCTGACCGAGACACCATATTGATCGAATTGGTGTTTAGATTTAATTCTTTAATTGTGAGCAAGGAAAGCCGGTCAGACCTTGAACCAGCGTAGGTTCTAAGTGTCTCCGTTATCTAACATCTCGGCAGGCGGATTTGGAGTGAAAAAGGAGTCGAGGAAATAAGTCAAAAAGTCGTCGGCGAAGCAGGAGTCGTCCGTCTGAGAAAAGTTAATATACGAGGTTTTGGGCTTTTGCAGCAGTTGGTGTTTGATGACAGCGAACTTTATCCAGGAGTTAGGAGCTGAGCGGATGCTACTTTTGACGTGGAGTGCTTGTTTGTTAATAACCTGTTTAATAAAAAAAAAAAAAAAAAAAAAAAAAAAAAAAAAAAAAAAAAAAAAAAAAAAAAAAAAAAAAAAAAAAAAAAAAAAAAAAAAAAAAAAAAAAAAAAAAAAAAGAAGACATTCCAGCCAAGAAGTGCAATCATGCTGACCGAGACACCATATTGATCGAATTGGTGTTTAGATTTAATGACTTTATTTGCTTGGGCGACGAAAGCTGGTGAGACGTTGAACTACCGTTGGTTCTCAGTGTCTCCGCCGTCTAACATCACAGCAGGCGGAGTTGGAGTGAAAAAGAATTCGAGCAGATAAATCAAATTTTCGTCGACGAGGCAGGAGTCGTCCGACTGAGAGAAGTTAATATACGAGGTTTTGGGCTTTTCCAGCAATTAGTGTTTGATGACAGCGAACTTTATCCGGGGATTAGGAGCTGAGTGGATGCGTCTTGCGATGTGAAGCGCTTGTTTGTTGATAAACTGTTTAATGTATCCATCGATAAGTCTTAGTGCAAGGGCGCATGCTAGTGACGATATGCGTAGTCGAGAGTTTCGTGCAAGGTTGTCGCATGCTTTAAACAAGGTGTACAACTTGATAGTTGCGTTTATGTGTTAAATAAAAGTGGCAGAATTAATGTGGGAAGATAAGATGTTATGGACTTCGGAAAAGCATGAGAAGAGGTTGTTTAGGAGAAAGACGTCCTTTCAGTTAACGGCGTCACAGAGTCGGCGAAACTCTTCCCAGTTGGTGAATCGCCTAAGTGACTGAGTGTCTTCTCTAGGGATAAAGGATTAAAGAGGAATAAGGAAGGATACCTGACAGTGATCGAGATTAGTGAAGATCCCCGAGATTGGGCATTGGTCATCTCTTTGTTGGAGAGGACATAATCAAATTGGTTGTTCCCTCGGGTAGAGAAGTGCACGAATTGATTTAGTAGGTTATCCGCAAAGAGTCGAAGCAGTGGGTGACATTCGGAAGTTAGATTTTTCCAGTTTACCATAGGGGGTTAAGGTCGCCCACAGCGATGTAGCGATCGGAGTGCTGAGAATAAAAATGGATAGAAGTTGAGCCCCGCGAGTGTCGACGATGATTGAGAGGTTGGAGGGTCTGTAGACAACACAGATAGATATACTTTGGTTATGGATCTGTAGCTGAAACGAGAAAAATTCCAATCCTAGAGAGTTCGATGTCGAAAAAAGTTTTGGCATGAGAAAGGATCAAACATAGGCAACCAGCCCGCCCCCACGACCGATAGTTCTGTCACTACGAAGGAAAGTGTAACCATGGATAAGGCAAAAGTCATCGCAGTGAATGGAAGGTGACAGTCATTTTTCAACAAGAAAGAATATGTCTAGCTCGTTAGAGGATAGAAATGCTCGCAGTTGATTGATTTTGGGGATAAGTGACCTGCAATTGATTAGAATTGCTGAGAATGATCTGTTGGAAGGATGGTTAGATCGGGGACGAGAGGCCTGCGTGGCTTTCCGCTTATAGACGGAGCGAGAATGAAGGCTGATGAGGGTGACTGACCGCTCGTTGACGAGGATGGAGTAGTCAGCGTCGATTTGGATTTTCTTTGTCCTCCTTTTATAGAGTTGGTGAGTTGATTGGAGGATTTGAAAGCAAGAAGGAGGCGATATATCTGGGTTCGAGGGGATGGTCAGGAGCGACGTTTGTGTGGTGGGAGGGGACAGGATCTGATCAGGGTCTGCGACGCAAATATCATGGGTGGGATCGATGAGGATTTCGGAAGGGGGAGTTGGAATTGATAGATCTGAGTCAATATTCCACTTGACCTTGGACGTCTTACGTTTTTCGGTTTCTGGACTTTAGCGCCGGTCGTAAAAGTGACATGACGTGGGGATGTGGGTCTGGCAGATGAGATGGGGGGAGAGTGTGTTATTTGGGGAATTTACTCGGCGTGGTCTGCCACGACGACGCGGTAAAGCTTATGACTGCGGGGGAGGGCGGTCGTGAAGAATGGGCTATATGTGAAAGGAAGCCTTTCAAACAGGGAGGAGGTCAGCAGGAGGGGTCTAGAGGAAGGGGCATCGCCGAGTATGCCGCCTTAAAGTGAGCGGCGTTTCTTTGGAATGCTCCAGCTCGGAAAGGCGTGAATAGCTGCCGGAGGAGGAGTGATGTCTGTTTGAGAGGTCTGTGCTTTCTCTTTAGTCCTTTGTAGTAGCGCACAGTCACGCTTTAATTTGACTTTGCCAGACGATAATAAGGGCGATTGCAATTTTGGATAACTAAGCTCATCGTCTGACAGTTTTTTGTGTGAGGAAAGCACAAAAGCGCGACCTTTTCCCGAAGAGACCTTTTTGATGTGGCTGACGTTATGCCCATTTGCCTGATGAGACCTGAGGCCAGATCGTCCTTTGAGAGAGGGGCGTGGAGTCTAGAGAAAGAGGTTTCGGTTACTGTGGTTTCGTAGGGCAACCTCCCTAGCTACACGGTTCAAAAACTAATCAGCCTGACGCAATCGGTGGGGCTGTTGGGTGTCAGTGCCTCAAGTAGTCCTGTTACATACGCCATTTGTTGCTGGAAGTCAGAAAGTTTGGAGATTAGCTTTTGGGTTAAGAACGGGGAGACGAAAGCTGACGAAAAAATCTGGTTCATGGTGGAGTGAGATAGAAAAAGGAGATATAGTGTAGATTACGATAAGAGAGAGAAAACGAATGGGTATAAATGTCTATAAGAAACGGAAAAATCGGATGAGCTAAGAGTAGGTCTTTGGGATATGTAGGCAAATTCCAAGAAAATTGTGTAATTAAATTCCAAGTGTATCCCAGAGATGAAATCAGACAAGAAATCTCAAGAATCTAAAAATAAAACCAAAATAAAACCAGATATCCTTTAAAATTAGAATTGTGGAAACCACAAAGCACCCTCACCAGTCGTTTACGTTCTGCCAAACAAAAGACATAACATTTCAATTTTAATAATACAGAACATAGAAAATAAAATCTCAATAAAGTATGTTGCTGATCACAAATATCAATGTGTTCTATTCAACCACGTAAAAGTATTATCATAAGCAAAATTAACAAGATTATATTATATTATTATAAACATTTATGCCTTTTTTTCTCTCTCTTGTCGTAATCTACACTATATCTGTTTTTTATCTCACTCCACCAAGAACCAGATTTTATCACCTGTCCGCATCTCCCTGTTCTTAAGCCAAAAGCTAATTTCCAGCAACAAATGGCGGATGTCACAGGACTACATGGAGCACTGACTGGCAACCTCTCGATTTCCACCCTACAGCCCCATCTATTGCGTCAGGCTGATGAGTTTTTGAACGGTGTAGTTAGGGAGTTTTCCCTAAGAAACCACAGAAAGCGCAACCGCTTTCTCTCGTCCACACGCTCCCCTCTCTCAAAGGACGATCTGGCCTCGGATATTATCAGGCAACTGGGGGATAATTTCAGCCACTTCAAAGAGGTCTCTTCGGGCAAAGGTCGCGCTTTTGTGCTTTTTTTTCACACAAAAGTCTATCTGGTGACGAGCTTAGTAATCTCAAATCGCAATCAACCTTATTATCGTCTAGCAAAGCCAAATTAAATTGGGACTGCTGGCTAATACAAAGGACAACAGAGAAAAATTCAGAATCCTTAGCCAGACACCACTCCCCCTCCTGAAGCTAGTCACTACTCTCCGGGCTGGAGCAATCTAAAGAAAAGCCGCTCACTTTATGGCGGCATCCTCGGCGACGCTCCTTCCTCAATACCCTTACTACTGACCTCCTCCCGGTTTGAAGAGCTTCCCCTAAAAATATACTATACTACACGACCGTCCCCCACCACACAATCTCAAGCTTTACCACGTCGTCGTGGCCGACCACGCCGCGTAAAGTCCCCAAATAACGGACCCTCTCCCCTATCTCCTCTGCTAGACCGACATCCCCACGTGATGTCACTTTTACGACCGATGCAGAGGTCCAGAAACCAAAAAATATAAGACGCCCAAGGCAATGCGGGATATGGACTCAGTCCCATTAACTTCAATCCCTCTTCCGCCAACCACATCGACCTTGCCAATAATATTTGAGTCTCAGTCCCTGATCAGCTCTGCCCCCTCCTACTCCACCAACGCCGCTCCTGAGCGTCCCCACGAGCCCAGATAACACGCCACCTTTCTGTTTTCAAATCCTCATAATACCTCACCCATCTGACAAAAATGGGACAAAGGAGATCTAGATCGACACTGACCACTCAATTCTCGTCAACGAGCGGTCCGTCACCCTCATCAGCCCTCGATCTCACTTTGGTCGCCAGCGGAAATCCCCCGCTTACTCCTCGGTATAACCATCTTTTCAACAGATCACTCTCAGTAATTCTTTTCAACTGTAGATCATTTACGCCAAAAATTAATCAACTGCGAGCTAGAAATATTCTTTCTTATTGAAACATGGCTGGCCCCTTCCTTACACTGCGATGACCTTTTCCTCATCCATGGTTACGCTTCCCTTCGTAGTGTCAGAACTGTCGGTCAAAGGGGCGAGCTGGCTGCCTATTTCCAATCTTCTCTCATGCCCATAAGTTTGTCTACATCGAATTCACTAGGATTAGAATTTTTTTCGTTTCAGCTACAGATCCATAACCAATGTATATCTACATGTGTTGTCTACAGACCCCCAATCTCTCAATCATCGACGACATTCGCGGGGCTCAACTCTTCTCTCTGGTTGCCGATGTTATCAACCGATGCCTTGAAACTACCTATCTTCCCCCGGAATGGCTTAATTCAACGATCTCTACTATGCCAAAAAGGGCACTTCTTCGATATCCTCATTAAAAACATCTCCGCCCAATTACTGTCGTCCCTTCTTTCAGTAAAAAGTTCGATAGGGTCTTATACAAACTAATCTACTATTTCATTAATTCTCAGGAGAACGTCTATCTCCTCGATGATCAACACGGCTTCCTGAATGGCCGCTCCTCTTCCACCAACTTAGTCAGGGTCCTTAATCACTGCTAATCCTCTTTTTCCAAAGGTCATGAATGCGCTCTCCTCTTCCTAGATATATCCAATGCTTTTGATTCTTCGTCATTTTCAGCAATTTAATCTGCCTTGTTGAGAAACGGTATCTGATGCAACGTCCTGAATCTTATCAGTTACTATCTCCGAAACCAATGCGCGACTGTAAAAGTCGGAATTAGTCCCTCGAGGCCAGCTCTTTTCCGGTCTGGAGTTCCTCAGGGCTCCATACTTGGTCCTATTCTTATCAACCTTACACTCGAACAGGAACAGGTTGAAAACAACCTTTTCATGCTGTTTAAATATGCGAATGCCATGGTCATAATATTCAGTAACACCACAGCATCCAACCCTTCCTTATTCTTTGTATGTGTGCTTTTATCCTCGCTCCATTCGCAGCATAGCAATATTGGTCTTAATTTAAACCCTGCCAAGACTCGTTTGATCAAACTCTCCTCCGACCAATTCTGTTCTCTCCCAGATGCAAATTAACCCCTTGATATTGAAATAATAGATTCGGCCAAGCACCTTGGTATCAATTTTTTAAATCTCTAGACTTCTCCCCACACCTTACACACATTACATCCAAACTCTTCAAATGGACCCGTTTGATCTGTTTCAAGATTAACAATCCCAATCTCCAACTCACGCTATTCAAAGTCTATGTCCTACCCTTCATTTCATACGTTAGCGAATTCTACTGTCCTCTTATTCTCGCCTCCTTGTACGTCATCGAACAGATCTGCTCCAGATTTCTAAAGCGAGTCTTCTCCCACAGCTAACGTTGTCGGGAACGCCTACTCCTCGCAAACCTGTTACCGCTTTGATTTACCCGTAACCTACGAGTCATTTCTTTTATTCATAAGGTCAAAACTTGCCTATCACTGTCCAACTTTGTTCATCCAAATTACCATTTCGCCACGCGTTCTAGCATCTATTCAAACCAATCTAACCATACTCTCTTTTCCAAAGCCACTTGTGTTTTCAACGCTCTTCCCACGGAAATAAAGCTCCTATCCCAGCAAGAATTTAAAAAGGCGGCCCACAAGTACTTCATTAATATATTTCCATGCAAGACGACTGATTGAAAGCTCAATTGGTTCCTTCTTAAACCATGACAATTCTTTCATCCCCAGGTTGTTCTCTTGTTACGATTTCCTGAGTGTGAATTCCATTCTGACTGGCCTTTAATTTCCACTTTTCACCTCTGATTTTAAATTTCTCATTCTTGACTCCTTGATCCCATTCCTATTCTCATTTTGCATTCTTTCTCATCCAAAAAGAAAATACTTTACACGTTTTGTGCAACTATTTTTCTTCATTCTGTTTCAGCAAATAACCGGATACTCGAAAAGTCTACTGGACCACCCCACGGTTTACATCGGAAATTGTTTCCCCCTCGCCTACAATCAGTCATAATCTTGTTCAACGGAAGCCAGTGAACTCTGCACGAGACACAAGCTTCAATCTAGTTGACTTCATCCTAGTCGTTACTTTCCTACAGAAATTCAATATCCACGACAAAGAACTCCGTCAGTCGGATTCTGCTACCGATCCGCCATCATTTTCGAACCTACACTCAAATTCGTCTGTCCGACACCAGTTGATCCTGTCTAGTCAAATGGAATCACTCTTTTTCACCAGATCTAACTATCATGAAGTTGATGAAAGCAATCCTCTTCCTCATCTCCTCCCTCTATTATGGTTAAGAAATTTGCTAGTCACAATTTCATTCATCTCCACATATCCTACCTTTGATTTGTTATTTCAATGGTTGGGCCTGTTGGCCTTTGTTACCAAATAAATGAATAATAATAATAATACTTATAATAATAAAATAAAATAATAATAATAATAATATGTAATAATATAAATTATTATGTGTAATAATATGTGTAATATTAAGATCAGCAGGATTGTAGATTTTTTCTAGTTCAGTCATAAAAATTTAAAACATATCTTAGATGGAGGCGTTTCTCTAAGCCCCTTTGGCGATTGATTGTAAACTTTGTTAAGTTTCGCAAAAGAGAATAACTACCCCGCAACATTCCTCATCAAAGAGGAGATATTGCCAAATGTCCAGATCTAGTTCCAACCTCATGGTTCTTTCTTGTTAGATTCATTTGGGTACCAGTGCACTGGTTTAAATGGAAAACTTTTATGCAAAAGCACATCCTCCGAAACCAGTAAGTTTGCAGTGATACAAACTGTAATCTAGTGGCGTATATAGTGCAGGAGATAGGGCGAATTTGTTTCAAACTTTTCTTTTTACAGTTTCTATCGTGTTCGACAAACCCATTTTTAATGAATTCCAAGTAGCGGCAACATATTCTAGTATAGGTCAAATCCAAATTATACACATTTAAAATTTTATATCATTCGATAAGATATTTCTATTTATTAGTGCCCATCTGTTCTTGGCACTACCTACTATCCTTTCAATATGTCTCTCAGCAGAAGCTGTACATTGAATATTTTGAATTAATACTTAATTTCTTGCAGAAGTTTAATCTCAAAAGCATCATTAATCACAGCATCATCAAAATAAACATAATTAAATTTTGTTTTATTACCTATTTCCAAAGCTGTCGTCTTTTTACTGTTTATTCTCAGCCCTAGTGTCATCAAATATCTATTTAAATTATACAAATCTAGTGTCACATTATTTTTTGAAAACTCGATATTTTTCGGATTTATTTGAATGATTATATTTAAACCATCAGCAAATTTGCAAACTCGACCGTTAAGTATCTTAAGTTCCAAATTGGCCACAAGCTTTATCCGTGTAAAATTCCACTCTTTTCAAATTTTGATATCAAATTTAGGAGGTGCTGTGATTTATGTAAGAGGTTTTGCGGGGAAGCTGTTTATTTAGCGATGCTTTGCTATTCATACATATGCCTGGTAGCTGACATCGGACCACATATTCAGTATCGTCGTTTGAAAAGGCTAAGTCGCATTATCATACGTATATTACGAACAATGTTGCAAAGTAAATTAAAATTCTCTGTTAGTCAAAATTGACCGTGCCTTAGACGGCAAGAAAATAAAGTATTGTGAACACAAGTTAATATCTAGGCTCAAAAGCAAAGGCATAATAAACACAATAAATAAATCCAGAATGTTTTAGCAGTGAAGTTTCTGTTTATACATAAACGATTAAAAACACAAAAAATATAAATCCTGGCTTAGAGCATTAAAACACATAAATCCACTGCATGTTACCGGCGTATTACGCGTGGGTGTTTATTATTCTTAAACAAAACCCTATTAATTACAAATAAAATTGCAGTTCAAGAAATCTCAATTAAAGCTGCTTGAAACTAACAGAGATTGGTTCTAAAATCACAGTTAAGAGCATGATTGTCTAAAACCAGAATTCGTATAGGTGACCCTAAGGAAAACCGGATCTTCTGAAATTGTTAGTCGCTGGGTTGTAACGCTGAGCCGTGCGTTACATAATCATTTACTTGAATAATCATTTTTGGGCTATATAAATAGTATTTAGGTAATCTAAAAATAATAGGCTCAATATTCATTATATTATTCGCCTTCAAAATAGCATCAAAATATACAGAGTCAAAAGCTTTTGAGATAACTATAAATAAATTTAATGCATCTAACTTTTTCTCATCTAGTGAAATTACATGTTTACACGTAGAAAACATATTAGTAAACTTCAATCTATCTTTCCTAAAGCCGTGTTCACTTGTTTCAAAATCAACCGGAAACATACATTGTAAATGTTCTAGTATAAGTCGTTCTATTATCTTCAAAAACGATGGGATAATAGAGATTAGACTATAATGGTTGGCGCACGTTGGCTTACTTACCTTTGGAAACGGTTTAGCTACTATCGTTAGAATATCGATTTGTAAGTTCCCATTCTTCAAAATTTTATTTATACAATTGAAGAGCGCATTCATAAAAGTTAATGTTAATTGAAGTAGGTTATCAATCGATGTACCAAGGTGACCTTTCTTTGATTCTATTTGTAACATTAATTTTATCAATTGATCACTGTCAATAACATTTTCTGGTTCCTGGTCACTCGAAAAATCAGTTAGATCCATGAAATTGCTTTCGTTCTTTGGATTATTTATAAAATTGCCAATTCACAGAGAAACTCATACTCAGTTTAACCACAAGTAATATGAGCTTTAATTTCTCCTTATATTTACTGTAATCTGTAAGTAGCTGGAACCTAGTTTAGGATTGCATTTTAGTTTTCCCAAAATAATTATTTCTGATCTTTGACGGATTATCAGCTGTGATGAATTAATTTCATTATAAATCTAATCTAACCTCATTTTTAAAACTACTGATAAGACTAGACATCATTATATTATCTCGTTTAATTTTTAGTTTACATTATTTACTACTGATCCGCTTCGGTATAATATCCGTAATATGTCAGATAATAATGTTGAAACAGAAAAACCAAATTCATCAATTTCATGATATAAAAACTTTCATAATCAATCGTTATGCTTAACTCTCTGAAAAGATTCCAGTTGATTCTGTAACATTGCACGTGTGCATTCTCAAAATTAAATTTCTGTGTTTTGCTACTCAAGATGTTTCAATGTAAATAATTTGTTTTGATCCATATTTTTGAAATAGTTTACAATTTCATAACTATGTGAGTTCACCGCCGCAATTTCTAAATAAGCATGATCTACTCATTCCGAAGATCTAGTTGATTCCTTTATAATCTGCTTAAGATCATGATTAGAAAAAAATTGATTCTTTCAACGTCATGCAACATATTAAAATCGCCTAACACCACATTATATCTATGGCAATCTAAAAAAGAATGGGAAGAATCGGTAAATATTTGATTTTCATATAAATTAGCATACGGCGGTCTGTAAACCGCAATTAGGATCGGAATATTGATTTGTATTATTACAAAATCAAAGATAGTACAATATTCATTAGTATGTGACACTTTCGAATTTAACATAGATTTACTATAAATAATTACTCTTCCACCACTTTTATCCAGCGACCTCTCTATTCTAAATAAAGAATAATGAGGAATGTAAAATTGGTGATTTTAAGTGTCCTTGTTGAGCCAAATTGCAGATAAAATTATTAAATCAAAATCGTTACTTATTACAAAATTACACAGCAAAAAGTTTTTTTCTTAATACTTCTAAAGTTGGCTTAAAATAAAGTTTATGCCGTTTACGATTTATCTAAAGAGTTATCGGGTTTACTGGTTAAACTTTGTTGGTTTCTTTGTAGGGGTCTTTGTGGGTTTATTGTCTCCCTACATATAATTTGTAGCGGCTGGGGAGATCCGTGCTTATGATCAATCCCCGGCCTTTTCCCGATGGCTGATGTGAGAAGGCAAATACGAATGATCACAAATGTATTGCAAACAACGTTGCATGGACAGTTCATATTTAGTTCAAATTGACGTGCTCTAGACGGCAATAAAACGAAAATACTTTTAACACAATAGAACGTCTTATACATGAGTCACAGTCAAACAAAATTGTCCGTGCTCTAGACGGCAGCAAAATGAACACTGTTAACAAAGTTGAATGTCTTATGCACAAGTCACAGTTAAACAAAATTGTCCGTGCTCTAGACGGCAGCAAAATGAACACTGTTAATAAAGTTGAATGTTTTACACACAAGCAATTATTCTTTCACAAATGTCTGAATTGTAATAATTATATGTAACCGATTGAAATTACATAATGATATGAATATAGTCACTGGTAAAAGTTGTCACTGGTGATAAATAGATCAAAATCGTGTAAAAACTTCATAGAAAAAACTTCACAAATAATTAATTCAATTTTTGCTATGGTTTTAACTTATTTAATTATAATAATTCATTGTACTCTGAAATTCGGATAGGTATAAATAGATGCGAACAGTAAATCACGTGTATAAACTGCGAATAATCCAACGAAGAGAAATAAATCCACTATGACATTATGATCCACCGCATGTTCCTTGCGTATTGCGTGCGTGTGTGTATATTTTATAAACAACCCTATTAATTACAAATAAAATTACTGTTCAAGAAATCTCAATTAAAACTGCTTGAAACTAACAGAGAGTGTTTCTAAAATCACAGTTACGAGAAATATTGTGTAAGAACAGATTTAGACTATTTGACCTTAAAGAGTACCATATTTGTCAAAATTGAATAGCGTTGTGTTGTAACGCGGAGCTGCGTGTGACATTCACCCCCCTGACAATGAAAATTAGTACAGAATGAAGGGGGCTAACCTTACAGGAGGTGTTATTGCTCTGCAATACTGTGTAACAACTGATTTTGGCTCTGTAAACACTGATTCTGGTTCCTCTATATCTGGCTGCGACGTGAAGGCGTCAGTTGGCTCGGTTGTTAATGAGATGTCGGGCGTCAGTCCGTAGTCAGCAAGACTGTCTGGAGGTGGAGTTATCGTTTCTTCACCGCCTGATAGGTCAACATCGCGGAACAGCGGGTCATTTGAATCAACGTCGGCCGGGGATAGTCTGTGTTTGGAGACCACTTCAGCTTTGCCATTAATCTCCAAAATGATGTAATTCTGACATCAATCTAACACACGATAAGGTCCGCGCTTCGGTTCGGCTAGAATCCTGTCATCCATATCGTTGTTGACGAAGAACCATTTGCAGCTGTCAAAATCTTTGCGTTTATAAATTGGACCATGTTGCTGACGCGTAGGACAGATCGGCCGATTCTGAGCGTTATATTGTAGAAAACTGCGATGTTGAAACAGAAATTCCGGATCCTTCATCGTTATTGCAGCTTCAGAGCGTGATCGGACTAGTTCACCAGGCAGCCGTAGACATTCGCCAAATACCATTTCAGCGGAACTACATTTAATCGGCTCACGAGGTCTTGTACGCATTGATAGGAGTACTTTGGGTAAAGCCGCAAGCCAATTTTCTTCTGGGCTAGCCTTGAGCGCCGCCTTTAGTTCTCGGTGTGGCCTTTCGACGAATCCATTTGCTCTCGGGTTGCGAGCCGCGGTCACGGAGTGTTTGACACCATAGTATTTCAGTAGGGCTGCAAACTCTTCACCGTGGAACTGCGCACCAAATTGAGCGAACCAATTGAGCTCGAAAGCATAACTGACAGTGTGTTGCTTCATGTCTGGCAATGATATGGCCTCATACCATCAAGTGGTGCGATCCCGTATTGACAGTAGATATCGCATATTGCTTACGGCAGGTAAGTTTACCAGATCAACGTGTATGTGTGTAAATCGGACTTTGGGCACTTGAATGACTTGTGGCGCCGTTTTAGTGTGTCTCGTCACTTTGCATTTCTGACATTCTAGACATTGTTTTGAGCACTTCTTGACATCTCGCCGCATGCCAGGCCAAAAATACGTTCCGGATAGAATTTCCACTGATGCTTCGCTAGATGTGTGGCTCATTGAATGATAGACTTTAAAGATCTTGTGACGGAGTTCCACCATAATCAAATGTTTCCAGGCGATTGACATCAAATGTCCGATTGATGGATCATTTTGCTGAGCTGCTTGCAATTCCTAAGTGCTTATAGGTGAAGGACACAGGATTGATGCACAGAGATCTGCAGGACGGCTTAGAGAGTCTGCGACCACATTTTCTGATCCTTTGACATTCGTGTAAGTTGTGAGTTGACACGTCGTGAATATAAATACTCTTTCTTTCCTCTGAGCATCGGAAGTAGATGAAGATGGTCTGTGTAGATCTTGAACTTTCGGCCATCCAGATAGGTGTGGAAATGTAGGATCAACAGGTAGATTGCGAGTAACTCTTTTCCTAATGTATCATATCGCGTCTCGCGAGGTTGTAGTTTTTGCGAATAGAAGGCGATAGGTTGGTTTATGCTTTTGATGGACTGTTGAAGTACTGCGCCTATGGCAACGTCGGATGCGTGAGTTATCAATTCAAAAAGTTGAGACCAATCAGTGGATTGTAGCATGGTCGCTTTACATAAGGCCTATTTGGCATTCTCGTGAGCCTGCATGTCGTTCACGTTGAGCTGAATCGGTTGTGGGCTCACCACCTGGCTTGCTGCATTTCCTGAACTGGACATCATCTTATGCGTATGAGTGTTGTCGAGAATAGATGGCAGTGTAGCATCGTCCTCACCCGTCATCGTGCGGCTGTCTTCGAGCATTGTAATCTTGAGAGGGTTTTTTCTGTGATATGTGTCTTCCTTCGTGACATTCATCCAAAGAGCTTGAAGTTCTCAAAATCTAGATGTTTATTAATTCTTTGCTGGCTGTGAGTTTGACGAAACAGGGCACCATTTATGTAGGGATCTTTGCGGGTTTGTTGTCTCCCTCCATGTAATTGGTAGCGGCTGTGGAGATCCGTGCTTATGATCAATCCCCGGCCTTTTCCCGATGGGTGATGTGAGAAGGCTAATACGAATGATCACAAATGTATTGTAAACAACGTTGCATGGACAGTTCATAGTTAGTCCAAATTGACCGTGCTCTAGACGGCAATAAAACAAAAATACAGTTAACACAATTGAATGTCTTATACATGAGTCACAGTTAAACAAAATTGTCCGTGCTCTAGACGGCAGCAAAATGAACACTGTTAACAAAGTGGAATGTTTTATGCACAAGTCACAGTTAAACAAAATTGTCCCTGCTCTAGACGGTAGCAAAATGAACACACAAGTAATTATTCTTTCACAAAGGTCTGAATTGTAATTAATATATGTAACCAAATGAAAATACATGATAATATGAATAAAGTTACTGGTAAAATTTGTCACTGGTGATAAATAGATCAAAATCGTGTAAAACTTCAATGAAATGACTTCACAAAGAATTAATTCGCAGTTTGCTATGGTTTTAACTTATTTAATTATAATAATCCATTGTACTCTGAAATTCGGATAGGTATCGTTAGATGCGAAAAGTAAATCACTTGCATAAACTGCGAATAATCCAACGAAGAGAAATAAATCCACTATGACACTATAATCCACCGGATGTTCCCCGCGTATTGCGCGCGGGTGTCAATATTTAATAAACAACCCTATTAATTACAAATAAAATTCCAGTTCAAGAAATCTCAATTAAAACTGCTTTAAACTAACAGAGATAGTTTCTAATATCACAGTTAAGAGAAATATTGTGTAAAAACAGAGTTAGATTATTTGACCTTAAAGAGTACCTTATTTGTCAAAATTGAACATCGTTGGGTTGTAACGCGAAGCCGCGTGTTA